>CABFOV010001875.1:40990-100790 GCA_902141375.1 Timema poppense | reverse complement strand
TCACAAGATGTCTTGTCAGAGGTGAAGGAAGGGTTTGGTAATCAGATAAATCTGTGCTGGGACCTGGGATTGAACCCCGGCCCCCAGCACAGAAGTCCGACACCTTACCCCTAGACCGCCAGGTCATCCATAAAAGATTGTTAAAAGTTTATTTTAAGCCTATAATATATTGTCCATCAGAGAAGTGTGTTGTGAAATATGTACCAATATAAATGTAATATCATAAAATTCTTGCCCTGTTAGCTACATTAATACAAAAGGAAGGTGGTAGAATGTTTATAAAATGCACCGACATTTGCGTGGAGGAAGAAGGAGAAAATATTGAGGAAAAACCTTTAACACACTCAACCGGGGTTCAAACCCTGATCTCCCCGTCCCCATCAATTCAATCAAAGACGAGAGTGACGCGTTAGACTACGTGACCAGCGATGGCTTTCTATAGCACCCATTTAAATTACCATAAAATTCCAGGGGCTTTAAAAAGTTTCTTAGACTTTCCATATAAATTATAAATTTTATGTTATCGTCCGCTTCAGTGGCCGATTGGTCTAAGTCGTCACTCTCGTAATGGACTCGCCTGCTAAATATGGGAGAGTAGGGGTTCTAATCCCGGTCGGGTCTAGTAAAAGTTTTTTTTACTTAATGGTTTATCGCTCTCCTTCCATGAAAATGCTTCCTTCCTCATCCTTACCCCATTAGAGTAATCGCCTGCATAATTATATTCTGAACTGAACAGGTAGTGAAACTTAGTTATAAAAAAATGCTATTGTCTTGAAGAAAATTATTATTATTATTATTATTAGCACCGCGTCTTACTACCCGTTCGGGCTCTAAGCACTTACGCTAATGTGTAATGGTAGGGTGATTGTGATATGAAATGGAGGACCTACAGTTTAACATGGGATCCGAACCACGGTGGAGGCCTGACATCTCACACATTTACAAGTTGTTATTATTACACGTCTTGTCAGAGATGAAGGAAGGGTTTGCCAATCATATAAATATTTGCCGGGACCGAGGATTTAAACCCGGACCCCCAGCATAGAAGTCTGGCACCTTAATCCTAGACCGCCAGGTCACCAATACAGCCTTCATAAAGAAGTATTTAAAAAAATCTACAATATTTATTTTATATGGTTACTCTTAGATTCTAAACATAATGAATCTTCATCTAAAAATGTACAATCAAAAAATAACCATTAAGTCTAACAAGGCAATATTCCAAACGGATATTATACGTAGAACTTCACTTTATGACTTTATTGATGAAACTAGTTATGTTCGTCTTTGAGCTAATTATAATCTGTGTCCCAATATTTGTACTGTCTTACCTAATAGTTTCTTGTTCAGGCTGCAGCACAAGGTAGTACGGACACAATGGCCCGTCAAACCCAGGAATGCGGTACCCAGGGTCCGATGTTCACTTACCATATTTTGAGGATGACTTGTTTATTGCATAGTAAGGATAGGACTGTTTGCCAATCTCACATATTAACGCTAACAAGTAGTCTCACTTCACCTTTTCGCAAAGAACAGCTTGTCACTGTTTTGCAACCTTGTTAAATAATATGTAGTTTGGGGATTTCTTTCATAGTGTTTTTAAACAAATACTTTATCAATTCTGACACAGATTTTCAGGCAACTTGGTAAAACATCGCACGAATAAACCTTCATTTTTACTAAACCGGTACATCCTTTTTGCTCGAGGTAAATTGTTCTCTTATTAAAAGTCTTCAATTTTCCTTGCCTAGTAAAGGTAGTAAGAAATATGGATTCATTAGTGCATGACAACCAGTTGGTGCTTTTGATAGTTTTTATATTAATTTGGTAAAATGTGTATTGTTGTTATTAGATAGATACTACTCTATTATTTAAATTCATTATTACAGTTTTGAAGATCTCTTTGGTGTTAAACTAGCAACAATATAATGTTTGTAATTTTTGATATGATCATATTTTAGTCTTGATATTATTTTGTTTTAGAAAATGTGCATAATATGCTATATAATCGTAGTGTCAATTTCTTGGTGATAGCATGCAAGTTCAGGAAGCTCCATACTAGTGATTCCATTTGTTGGGCCTTGTATCCTTAACATGTCATTTATCTCCTTGCATACAAAGTTTTCTCAGTGATAAAATTAGCACCATTATTATTTATACAGTTCTTGCCATCTAAATAGCATCTAAGATTAATCTCTTTAGCACCTTACTGGCAAAAATTGTTGCGTTAGTGTAAATAAAACCTAAACATTTGAAAATAAAATGTGGTACCTACTGAAACAAAATTGTATATTATATCAGCTAATTTATAGGCTTTAATAATCTGGTAATAAGAATTGTCTTAGAAAATAAAGTTATTACATATTTTAATTACCAAAAAAAGTGTATTACATCAAAATTTGTCACAGGCAATAGGTTAGAGTGAGTTTAAATTCCAATACTTAACAAATATCACAGTTATTACCAATCGTTCTTAGCTTAATAAACATTTTTATATAAACTTGAGTGTGCAAATAATTAATTTAAGTGTATTCCTCAGACATCGAATGAGTCTGGAGTCAACAATAAACGCACATCTACTGACCATCTTCTGAGTTACGGTGTTGGCCTTTAGAACTTTCTAGGGTCATAAGTCATGCAACCTCTTTAATTCACAAATGGTATTTTTCTTTGATTAAACTTAATAAATATATCTATTAAATGGTTGTGAAATATTTTTTTTCTATTTCTTATTGTCTGAATTGTATTTGTATGTGTAGTTTGGCTATAGATCATGTTTAGTATATTTAATTATACTTACTCTACCAATATCCAGAAAATGACTAACGAGTTTGCTTATTTGTAGCTCGGAATACACCTTAGTAGTCCACAGTCGAAATTTCCAAATACTGTAATGTCCGTAATTTCTAGATATATGATCATTTACCGTTTGTTAGAAAGCCATACCAACAGGGACACGAGGAAAAATAGGTTTTAGACAGTTTTACAGATGTTCCCCCTTGTGTGTGGATATATTATCTCAAAATAAATGTTGGCATTAAAATAAACAAAACTTACTTCTACCAACGTTGGGGCCTCTCACAAAACATTATTGTTTCAAACACACCTTAGTTAATACTAGTTGACATTTAGTGGAAAGAGAATACCTTAAAAAAGTTGAGTTCACTGATTGAGGAGGTTTACTACCTAATAACTTCAGTATAACTATTAAGCTCTTTAGAATGTTTCCCAAAAATATTTGATATAAATATATATAATAATACAATATATTATAGATATATAGATATTTAACTATAAATGGGTGATTTTTTTATTTACTCCCATATGACAAATATTTTCACTGCCCCTCCCATGTGGACAATATATTCAATGTCATTATCTTCTGACATCTGACACATTAACAAAAAAAATGTGTGTGTGTATACAAAGTTGTATGAGAAAAACAAACTAATGAAAATATTTCTAGCATTTAACCTTTTTTATATATAAATCTCTTAGTAATATTATTTTTAAGCTAATAATTAATAATAATTCGAATTTAAAATAAATTCACAAAAATATAGAAAAATACAACTAAGGTAAAGCCTAATTGGTTAAAGCCATTTAATTTGTGGATGAAGTACAGTGGGTCTCATGTAGATGAACCAATCTTGTGGTTTGTTTAAGACATTTTGATTATATATTGAATCCAAAATTATAAACATCTTACAAGACATTTGGAACTCAATGGAAATTAAACCTAAAGTAAACCTAACACTAGTTATTATGAAATAAAATTAAGAAAAATGGATTGATATAATATTTTATCATCCTTATTAATTATATATTAGAATTATAGCATTATAACATTATAACTTTTATATTATAAACAACTATATTATTAAAATTTTGACTAGAGACCAGATTTGTATGCACAATCAATTACTAAAATATGTATTCATGAATATGATAAAATATGTATGCAAATATGCACGAAAAAGGTAATAAATATGAACCATAATATACACACACACAAAATAAACAGTATTCAAATAAACTATTTGTTTAGTGGAAAATCTTGCCCTATTCATGGTTGTTACAGTATATATAATAAATCATCCGGAGATTTTCTTCTGTGAAGCTCCTACATCTGTCACTGAAGAATGTTTTACTCGATGAAAATCTCTTTTCGACATCGCATGATGTCAAAGGTGAATGTGAAAAACGCCATAATTCTTCTTCGGTGAATTCCTCTTGTATTCCATTTTTTCACTAGACAACCTTTTGCTAATTTGAAAGACTCTTTTGCAACGAGGATTTCTTTATTTAATTCCTGCCCAATCTTATGGAATGCAATTTTAGCAAAACCTTGAGTTTCTGAAGACAGCTCAAATTTGATCCATCAGAGAAAGTAAGAACTGCATTATGTTATGTTTTGTGATGAGATTGTTAATTTCTTAGCACTACGTCTCACCCCACGTTTAGATTTCACGATTATTTACCAAATACGATAAAGTGTTAACGATGTGAAAGGATTAATTTAGAGGACGTGTACTATTGTTAGCCTGGAAGGAAAATAGAAAATCATTAATTTAGAGGACGTGTACCATTGTTAACCTGGAAGTAAAGTATAAAATCATTAATTTAGAGGACGTGTACNTGGAAGGAGAGTATAAAATTATTAATTTAGAGGACGTTTACCATTGTTAACCTGAAAGGAGAGTAGAAAATCATTAATTTAGAGGACGTGTACCATTGTTAGCCTGGAAGGAGAGTATAAAATTATTAATTTAGAGGACGTTTACCATTGTTAACCTGAAAGGAGAGTAGAAAATCATTAATTTAGAGGACGTGTACCATTGTTAGCCTGGAAGGAGAGTATAAAATTATTAATTTAGAGGACGTTTACCATTGTTAACCTGAAAGGAGAGTAGAAAATCATTAATTTAGAGGACGTGTACCATTGTTAGCCTGGAAGGAGAGTATAAAATTATTAATTTAGAGGACGTTTACCATTGTTAACCTGAAAGGAGAGTAGAAAATCATTAATTTAGAGGACGTGTACCATTGTTAGCCTGGAAGGAGAGTATAAAATTATTAATTTAGAGGACGTTTACCATTGTTAACCTGAAAGGAGAGTAGAAAATCATTAATTTAGAGGACGTGTACCATTGTTAGCCTGGAAGGAGAGTATAAAATTATTAATTTAGAGGACGTTTACCATTGTTAACCTGAAAGGAGAGTAGAAAATCATTAATTTAGAGGACGTGTACCATTGTTAGCCTAGAAGGAGAGTAGAAAATCATTTAAGAATAACCACCCTAGCACACCCAAAGGCGATTCGAACCCTAATCTCCCCATCATTGGCAGTCCAGTCCATTGCGAGAGTGGCGCGTTAGACAATTCGATCACCGAGGCGGCTAAGTGATATTATTACCACCGACTAAGAAGTATTTCTCCACTTATTTATTTGTGTGTTTATGTTGTGAGACACTTTGTCAACCTGGTAAAAGAATAAAATAACTATAATTTTTGAATTGTTAATTTTAAATACAGAATTTTATCAGCAAAAACACGTCCTGGCAGCAGTGGTCTAGTGCCAAGTAGCCGTTTATTTCGATCCGATGCACTTGGGTGGATTTTTGATAGGGGTGTTGGCGTATAACACAAAAGGGTAGTAAGCCGCGTCTATAAAAAAAATCTACTCATATGTATATCAGTTAAATTAAGTTATTAATAATACTTGGGTTAAATGTACCTTGTGTTTATCCCGAATGTTAGCATTCTTTCCTTATATCAAGGATGGCAACACTTTTCTGAACAGTGTGCCAACTAAGTGCCAGCTGAATTTTCAGCTAGTCTAGTGTCCCATTTCTTATTTACATTTATAATGAGCTTTTTTTTTAAATCACAAACTTGTTTAATAGTATGAAATGTAATGAATATCTCAAATAAAGTTGTAAAGATTTTAGTAATTCCAAAATTTTAAAGAAGGAGAATTTTATTAAATTTTCAAAAGGCCGGTCTTAGTCATTATTAATCTCACTAACGTAAAGAAAAACCATTGAAAGCTAACACCTTAGGTGGAAAATAAATTAAATTAAAATTCAGAAACTTACATAATCTTTTCCATATTACTTTGAACTATGTTGTATTTTACAAGCAAAGTTCAAACAGTTTATTTTAATGAAGATTCAAGATACACCTGCATTAAGGTTCGGGACTAAGTATACATGTAAACATCTTCAAATGTCCTTCAACTATTTGCAACCCGGTTACTTTTTTTTGTATTTGATTATTTATATTATTTTTATCTCTAAGAAAGACCAATGTCCGATGTAGCCAAGGGGCTGCATTAAAAAAAATCATATTATTTTAATATTTTTTGTAAGCTATCCATAGATGTTAAAATAAATTCTTAGAAACAAAATTTCTTTGAATAAACCTAATATAATTTGGGCTGGAAAGAGAGGTCATCCTGATAAAGCAGGCCCCACGCAAACTGTTGAGCATATTTAATCTACTCGGTTCAAAAGCTGGGTAGAATAAAATACACCATCATATTGTTTTTTGTTTGTACAGAGCGAACATAAAAGTGAAAACCTGAACAATAATCTTTTTATTTATGTTACTTTAAAAAAATAAAAAAAAGCTTAGTATGCTACCTGCCTACTAGGTAAGTATGTTAATTTACTTAGAAGAAAAATAAACGGAAAAACATATTATTGGACAAGTTTGGTGGACACCGTCTTAGAATCTAATTCAGTTAACGAATTGACATTTATGTGGACTTTTAGTACCCATGAGTAGTGAAATAACATTTATTTTCTCTCTTTTGAACGGAAAAAATGTTTAAAATTGTTTCGAAAATGTTGTTTTGTGAACCGTGTAGTGTAAAATAGTTGAATAAAATTAAAGAGTTATTTATACAACTGTATTTGAAATTATTTAATTAAACTTTACCTGCGCTGGTGGCCACGTCGTCTAAATTTCAAGCTCTTTTATCATTGTTTGCTGGGAACGGAGAAGTCAACAATCAAATTTCGGCTGACTGAACTGAAGGCGGATTTCCTAAATGGGGTTCCACAATCCACACATAAGAAAGCTGGTATATTTTCAATAAGCCACAGATTTATCATCTCTTACCAAATCAGAGTAATTAGAATGTATGACTATAGTATGAAAGGATGAAATTTGAAAAAATCTGAAAAAATCGAAAGAGTTGAAGTCGAAAAGTTTAAAGCGTCAGTAATCACTTTAAAGTTATTTTGGTATATGAGTTATACTATCTCTAACATTTTACTATAGTAGACAATTTATGTTTTAGGTATTATATATTTTTTTAAATATGTTGTACACTCCGTATTAGGAGTTAGGTTAAGTCAGCATTATCTTAATATTAAAATTGTTAAGAGCGATTATTTATAAATCATTTATGTTTTTACTTTTATTAATATCGTAGAGAACATAATATTTTGTTAAAGCCTTTATATTTTTTCTAGACCCGCCTCGGTGGCGTAGTTGGCTAACGCGTGAGTCGTGTTGAGCTCGACCACCGAGGACGGGGAGATCGAGGTTCGAATATCGAGGTTCGAATCTCGGTCGGGTGAACTGGGGGTGGTTTTTCCTAAACGGTTTTCCACTCTCGCTCCACGCAAATGCGGGCTAACTTCCTCTAATTCAACCTTCCCAATTCCCAATCCATTAGAGTAATTAGTACTTAAAGCGTATAACGCGAACGGGTAGTAAGACGCGGTGCTAAATATATATATTTTTTCTAAATATCTATGTTGTAGAAAGAAGCTATGTTTTAAATTTCAATGCAACTTATTTTTTTATTTTGTAGATACCGCAAATGGTTAAAGAGTTGTATATGTCGTATCTAAGCACATATGTTGTAATTGTTTTTGTCTGAAATAGTTGAACATATTATTTTTTTACTTTTAGTTTTGCTGATTCAGTGCCTGTACAATTTACTTCACTAACCACAACATATTATAAAACCTATTAAAAAGTAAAATTCTTACTTTAAAGTAAGCTCTATATTCAACTTAAATATAGTTGACTATGGATAATTTGATTTTAAAAGAATCAAATAATATAATAAGTTAGTATGTTCTTACCTGCGCTGGTAGTCACATGGTCAAAAGGTCAAGCTCAATTGGTCTGATTTAGCAGTGATGGTGAGGTCGGGGTTCAAGTCCCAGCTAGATGCGATGAGGTTGTATTCAACTATAGGCCATTCACCTCTTAAATTTAAGTAGACCCTACAAATTTTTATACACACTTATTATATCTTTTCAACCCATTGGCTTCTAGGTAAGCGCTCTCCTTTTTCTACCCAAGGGAGTGGCCATTTTATAGCTTAATAATGAACGTCGTTACTTCTATGAAATTATCATTATATGGCATTCACTTATGCACTAATAAAAGCAATAAAAATATTAATTTTTTTCAAACAACTTCTTTTTTTACAAAATATGAATATTATGAGTGTCTCAATTTCACAAGTTTACAAATAGACTATTACGTCATAAGTGTCGTTACTATCGGGTGGAAAGTCAATAATGTTATGTAGGCTGTAGTAATAGTCATTAACTACGCCTGCAAATTCTGAAATGTAAATTTTTATATGAGGTTTGAAAAAGAAAATTAAAACATTATTATTTTTATTATTATAACGCTAGAAATATTTAAAGTAAAACATGAAAAAATTGGCTTGTTAGAAACATTATTTCATTTGATTCATCGATATATTATTTTAAAGAAATAAAAATAATAGCTCTAATATTTTTATTTGTGAAGCCAAAAAAGCTACGGGCCACTAGCATCTCTCGTGATGGTGTTTTGAAGTTTCGGATTGTGAAGCTAGATTCTCACGCTACCCTGTCTTGAAGAACGTATCACTACTAAACAGTCGTGACGTTGTAAACTGAAGAATTAGGTTAGTAAATACAATTCACATGAAAACTGATAATACAACGTACAACGTTTTGTGAATTTTACCTTCATATGGAAACAAATATATTTCTTCATTTGTATGGTTCAATTGTTGAGAAAATAATAAATATTTTAAAATAAATTGTGAAACAACCATTTTATTCTACCATGATACACTTTAGGGTGAAGAAACCAGCTGCCCACAGTTGTAGTCGATTGTTCTAAGTCGTTATACTCTCATCACATTATGTCACCATTAATAATTAGGTCAGTGTTCGAATCCTGGCTGAATTCACTGGCATGAGTCAAACATATTACCACATTCGGTTTCGTGTGTGCCAAGTGAGCATGAGGTCCAGGGTTCCATTCCTGGCATGGTCAAGAATATATTATGGGTAAATAGTTGGATGACTGAACTTTGTGTTTTTCCAAGAATTAGGTTAGTTTGTGAAATGTGTGTTGATATAACTATTGTGTAAGAAAAGTGTGTTGATATAACTATTGTGTAAGAAAAGTGTGTTGATATAACCATTGTGTAAGAAATGTGTGTTGATATAACCATTGTGTAAGAAATGTGTGTTGATATAACCATTGTGAAAGAAATTGTGTTGATATAACCATTGTGTAAGAAGTGTGTTGATATAACCATTGTGTAAGAAGTGTGTGTTGATATAACCATTGTGTAAGAATTGTGTGTTGATATAACCATTGTGTAAGAAATATGTGTTGATATAACCATTGAGTAAGAAATGCGTGTTGATATAACAATTGTGTAAGAAATGTGTGTTGATATAACCATTATGTAAGAAAAGTGTGTTGACATAACAATTTCGTAAGAAATGTGTGTTGATATAACCATTGTGTAAGAAGTGTATGTTGATATAACCGTTGTGTAAGAAATGCGTGTTGATATAACCATTTTGTAAGAAGTGTGTGTTGATATAACCATTGTGTAAGAAGTGTGTGTTGATATAACCATTGTGTAAGAAATGAGTGTTGATATAACCATTGTGTAAGAAGTGTGTTGATATAACCATTGTGTAAGAAATGTGGGTTGATATAACCATTGTGTAAGAAAAGTGTGTTGATATAACCATTGTGTAAGAAATGTGTGTTGATATAACCATTGTGTAAGAAAGGTGTGTTGATATAACCATTGTGTAAGAAATGTGTGCTGTATATAACCATTGTGTAAGAAGTGTGTTGATATAACCATTGTGTAAGAAATGTGTGTTGATATAACCATTGTGTAAGAAAAGTATGTTGATATACCCATTGTGTAAGAAATGTGTGTTGATATAACCATAGTGTTAGAAAAGTGCACGTAAAATACACTAAAAAAAATAATTATCTGGAATTCTTTAATCACGTGATTGTTTTTATATTTCCAGGCAAATACCAGTAGACTTACTCTTAGCAACTTTCCTTAACAATAAAATGTTGTTTTTTATTTAAATTAGTATAAGTTGCTTATAACCAAAACACAGTCACCAGATGTAACAATATATGTAAATATAAATATAAATATAGCGCTGATGAGTTTAGCACCAATGAATCCCCCCTCCCCCCTACTGATAACAGTCGTAAATGTGAGCTAATGTTCTCTTGCAAAGGCTAAACCCACCAGTTTTAAACGCATGGTATGGTTTTGGTAGGAGGAACAGTAGAGGTTAGTTACTAATGTTAGTAAAACAATGTTAATATATTCATACATTAAGTCATTTTAACTGCAGCTGTCACTTTTGATCGATACTATTACAACCTATAAAATAACACAAATAATATAGTAGAATTTTATTAATGTATGCCGCATAGAAACAAGGTCGTATCCAGGCAAAAATTTCAGGGAGGGTGTTTGTAGGCATATCCACCAATTGACATAGACTAGGAAAATTCTAAATGATAAACTGTTTTAGAAGCTATCTGGAGTGTTTTGTTTATGGCAACAAAACACCCTAACTGCCGAAGGCTAGGAAAACTTATAGATAATAAACACCTCTAAAAGCTCTCTAAAGGTTTTTTTATGGTAACATAATACTATAACGGATGAAGGTTGGAAAAATGATATATTTTAAACATCTCTAGAAGCTATCTGAAGTGTTTTTATGGTAACATAATACCATAACGGATGAAGGTTAGAAAGAATTATAAATATTAAACACCTTTATGGCAACAAAACACCCTAACTACCGAAGACTAGAAAAAATTATGAATATTAAAAACCTATAGAACTTCTCTGAAGTGCTCTTTATGGTAACATAAATAACCATAAATAAATCCATATGGCTGTATTTTATCCATAAAGTTTTGGGAGGATTTGAACCACTAAACAACCCCCCACACCCACCCACCCCTGACTACGGCCTTGCATAGAAAAATGTTTTCATTTTCTCTACTGTTATTCAAACCAAAGTCTAAGAATTCTGTCTACCAGTGGTAAGATTTTGGTGTTGTGTTTCGGACATCATCTTAGTGCAGGCATGCATGGTTTCTGGTGATTTAATCATAATTTTTAGCGAACGTAAATCTAGGGCTATAATCGACTTGTTATATTATAAGTAATCTAATAATATATGGATGAGTTCATTAATTGTTTAAGAAATCGAACACACACGCGCATTGATAGAGGGGAAAAAATTTGTTTTAATTGATTTGTAAAAATCAACTCAACATGCCAGAATTAAACCCTGACTTAATCATAGCAGGTGAATTTGTGTATAGTATATTTAAAGCGGGTTTAATAATATTAATAATAGTAAAAATAATATAACAGAAATACACAATTATTTAAATAAACCGAATGTCAACTGTTTTAATTCAACATAAAGTGTAGACATTTGGTATAAATTGATAAGTTTCTTATGTAAAAGAATTCACTTTGTCGTAAGTGGAAAATATCCGATAACTGCGTGATTCATAAGACCTTTACTCCAATTTAAGAGTGGAATGGCCTGTATTAACTATCGCTTTCCCACTTCATTTGCACATGAATCTTAGCTACTGTACTGTGCATTTCCTGTAAAGTATACCTTCCTCATTTCTACCACATTAGCGTTATTAATACAATTTACTCGAAACAAATGTAAGGGCTTTCATAACTCAATATCTTCAGAACTATTTCACCAATTTTCTTAAGTTTTGCTTCAAATGGGGCAGCAACGCTGCAAGATTTTATTCGATAATATCAGATAGTTTCCGTTTAGTTTGTTATTTTTCAATGATCGTGCATATATGTGTAAAGCCTACATGGGTAGCAAGATGGGCGAATCAAAATATTTATTTTATAAGCTAAGATTAATGTTAATAAAACTGTAAAACTATTTTTTTGTTTACTTTTCCTATGTATTTATGTCCTAATTTCATTTTGTTCTGTTGAATCATAGAAAGTGTATTTAACATCACTATCACAAGTCATATTACGCAAGGTTCCATTTATTTTCAAACTGTTTCTAACCAAACAAATTTACAACAACCCCTGTTGTAGCGTTGGGTCCTGTTGTAATAATTGCTTCCTTCTAATCAGCTGAGCCCATGGTGGTGTTTTCTCGAGCGAACTCAGGCAGAGAGAGGCAAGTCGTAAAGAGGGTATTCTATGGCCCAGGGGCGGACGTAAGCCCGACGGGTTTTGTTCGTTTTAAACATGGCGACGTCTTGTAAGGAAATTCACACACGTCGTCTGTGCCTGACGTGAGGGTAGAACACACACTCGTGCAGGCGGATATTAGAATAAAACGAGAGAGAATGCGCAACTCACTTCGTGTAGATTTAGATATTCTCGCCGTTGTTGCAACAAGTACTTATGAGAACCGTAGACCTCGGTCCCTCCATGCTATTATCGTTATTACAGTGTAACTAGTAGTTATGTGAACAGTAGACCTCTCTCCCTCCGTGTTATTATCATTACTATAGTTTTACTAGTAGTTCTGTGAACAGTAGACCTCGCTCCCTCCATGTTATTATCATTACTATAGTTTTACTAGTAGTTCTGTGAACAGTAGAACTCGCTCCCTCCGTGTTATTATCGTTATTACAGTGTAACTAATAGTTCTGTGAACATTAGACCTCACTCCCTCCATGCTATTATCGTTATTACAGTGTAACTAGTAGTTCTGTGAACAGTATACCTCGCTCCCTCCATGCTATTATCGTTATTACAATGTAACTAGTAGTTCTGTGAACAGTAGAACTCGCTCCCTCCGTGTTATTATCGTTATTACAGTGTAACTATTAGTTCTGTAAACAGTAGACCTCACTCCCTCCATGTTATTATCGTCATTACGGTGTAACTAGTAGTTCTGTAAACAGTAGACCTCACTCCCTCCATGCTGTTATTATTACTATAATCTTACTAGTAGTTCTGTAAACAGTAGACCTCGCTCCCTCCATGTTATTATCATTACTATAGTCTTACTAGTAGTTCTGTGAACAGTAGACCTCGCTCCCTCTATGCTATTATCGTTATTACATACTTTACATTTCTATTTTGATTCCAAGTTGAATTGTATCCTATAAATTCTCCTTTCTAATGAAGTATATATTTTTCCTTATGTATAAAGGTAGACAGAAAACAAATTAATAATATATTTAATATAACATTATTTTCACGGCAAATAGCAGTTGTTCACGTTGTTTAAGGCGTCAGTTATGAGTCAACCTCACACCATATAACAAAAATGTGTTTCAGGTAGGCCTTCTTGAACAATGGCTTAGGATTATAAACTAATATCATTTGAGATGAGCTACCAAACGAAAAACCTTTATAGTGTCCTTCATATCGAAACGAATCGTTATTTTATATATAATTTAGTTAGCCCGTTTCCAGTAATTATGAGGAAATGACTGAACAGATTTTGACAAATGACCACTCGTTTTAACAGTTAGAGGTCGAGGATGCCGGTAAAAATAGTGCCCTAAAACTAAAACCCAATTTTCCTAGGGAATTTCCCATCTTTCCCTTTTGTGTGGACTCATTCGTATAATCTTTATTTGTGTTCATCATCAAGAAAATTATGATTTGTGTATAATTTTATATTGGTAAATAAAATATTTATCTTGGGATAAAAATAGCAGTTCTAATTTTACTTTAGTAGCTTTGTGTAACAAATAGATAGAGAACTGGCACGAAAGGAGAAAATATATTGTTTTATTTAAATTAAACACTGAAACCTAAATATCTATGTAAAGTCGATAGCATTTA
Organism: Timema poppense; assembly: GCA_902141375.1. Taxonomy (NCBI): domain Eukaryota; kingdom Metazoa; phylum Arthropoda; class Insecta; order Phasmatodea; family Timematidae; genus Timema; species Timema poppense. Next base: position 86,674 of record CABFOV010001875.1, on the reverse strand, counting down.
ATGACTAAACTTTTAACTAGAAAGTCGGGTGACCTGGCGATCTAGGGGGTAAGGTGTCAGACTTCTGTGCTGGTGGCTGGGGTTCAATCCTCAGTCCCGGCACATATTTATCTGATTAACAAACTCCTTCCTTCACCTCTGACAAGACATCTTGTGAATGTGGGGAATACCAGGCCTCCACCGTGGCTCGGATTCCACGTTAAACTGCAGGTCCTTCACTTCATATTACAATCACACTACCATTAAACATTAGCGTAAGTGCGTATAACCCAAACGGGTAGTAAGACGCGGTGCTAATAATAATAATAATAATAATAATAACTAGAAAGTCAAGTGAGGGCTTATTATAATAATAATATATCTTTTCTCAATCAAATGTTTCGAATACATTTTAGGGCAATAATCCGCAATCCGCAGCCATCGCTGCAACGATCCATTAGTATTGTATAGATATGTACAGTACATGTACATCGTCCGTTCCAGGCTCAATAAATGTCTGTGACTGGTCTCGCTAAACATTTTCCCACGTGTTTGACAGTGTTATCGTTGAACAAGCATAAGTTTAAATTGAGGAATGAAATGGCAAATTGTTAAGCTAAAACAGGAGCTTATTACGCTTGGTAAAAAGTTTTGTCGCGGTTTCTTAGCTTACAGATAAAAGAAGGTTGGACCTTGACCTGTATGCCATTACACTTTTACTTATTTACATTTGTTTGAATTACCTTCTAGAAATTAAATTATATATATATGAATAACTCCAGTAGTGACCCTCGCCTTCGGGCTTATTTGGTCTTGTTTTATGGTGGTGGGGGATATCAGAGTTTGTATCCCAGTTGGTGTAGTGAAGCTGGTTTTATATTAAGGCTGCCGCCTCAGTCATTGAGTAAGTATCAATCGTTGTCAGGCGACACTGCTTAAAATACAAAGGTCTGTGTCGTTTTCAAAAGATACTTTTCTACCAGTAAACCCACCCGTGCGAATCTTTCACACATTCAACCTTTCCCCCCTCCCCCCAATAAAAATATTAAGTCATTTGTAGTGAAGTGTATACACAAAATAGCAAAGCTAGTTTATTAATGTGAGCGTATTTACAAAACACACTACATCTACGCATACAATATTTGATGTCAGAATACAATCATCTTGAATTTTTTGTTTGTTATTTTCGGTAATTGGTACAAAAATATTGTTAGATTTAGTGAATCTTGAAAAGGCTACATAGAGTTTTCAATGAGTAAATACAGTATTTGGCAAGTACAATCCAACTCTTTGATCTGTCCCTGAGACTTATTGACAACAGAAATAGTGTATGGGTTTTTATTTTAACTTAAATTTTAAACAAACAGTGTGATTTAACGTAAACTGAGTATGCTATTTCATAAGTTGGTGAAAAATCCTATCCACTGATACCTTATTCATCGCTCTAGGCTTTGTATTAGTTGAGAAAAAGGGATGTCGACAACAGAAATAATATATAAGATTCTGTTTAAGTTTATACTCCCTTTCACTCTTCACATATAACGAACCCTTTGTCATGTAAATAGGAAGAGAATAAAGAAATATACGAATCTTTTTATTTTAAGGTAAAGAGGAAAGTTCACTGATAGCTCTAAACTATCTTAAAATTGCCTGTTGTTAATCTACCAAAAATACTTTATTTGATAAAAGAAAGCTAAATATAAAGTCCTTTTTCATCAAGACTAGTCTCATTACCCCACAAAAAGGTTTAAAGTGTCGTTGAAAATAAGCTAATGTTACATTTTCTCACATTATTTTTACTTTCTCGCTATCCTACAGGTAGAGAAAGTATTGTGATCGTCAAAAAATTTTAACTCGAGATTTTGATGAATGTCGACGTTTCATGACCCCACCGAATCCAAAAAAGTGGCTTTGAATATCTGTCTGTTTGTCTGTATGTACTGTACCTCGGACTAGAGCCTAAACTATTTTACTGATTGGGCTAAAACTTGATATCTTGGGTTTTCATAGGTTTGACCCTAGAGGTTTTTGAAATTGGATATCTAACCTTAAAATTAATGATAGATTCCTTAAGGGTGAAAAGGGAAAAATTATATTTTCTCAAAATTGGCTCTAACTATTTTGATTAAATTTCATTTCCAAGCATTGATCAATATTACAAACAAAATGGCTATTCTCATATTTTTTTTATCAAATTGACTTAAAGGGTTTTGGTCTGATGCGTAAATTCTCATTTTATATCATGTCGCCTAACTATTTAAGATATAAAATTACTTATGATTGCAAATGTGTAGGTATATTTATATTAAAAATATGTTATTTGAAACATATTTTTATAAAACCATTATTTTGCAAGCTACACTCAAATATATATATTTTCTACATTTTCCGGAAACTAATGGTAAAGTATTACAACAGTAAAAATAATACAACCTGAGATGTTGATAGATGTCGACGTTTTATGACCCCACGAACCCTATAAAAGTGGTTTTAGCAATTCCATCTGTGTTTATGTCCAACCTTAAAATTTAGAGTTTAATAAACGGCTAAAAGAGAAAAGATTAATTTTCTCAAAATCAGCAATAAGGATTTTGATTAAATTTCGTATCTATACGTTGATTAAGATTATAAATAAAATGGATATTTTAATTTTTCCATGAAAATGACTTTAAGGGTCCTTTACAGAGGTGGAATTTTCCGTATAGCCGCAACTATTTGAGATACTAAATTAATATTAAAAGTAAAAACTTTTGTTTTAAATATATTTTTATAAAACCAATATTTTCTGAGATATTGGCAAATATATTAATACAATTTTGAGATCTTTAATTGTGAAGAGATACTACTTAAGTTTTAATGCAACATATTTTTAATGCCATAGAGTAAGTAAATATTAGTAAGTCCCTCAAAAAGTACATATTCTTTTTCCTTTAATCTCTTAGGAGAAATGTTTATACAGCAATGATCTATCTCTATCATTCTAGAATCAATAGTTAATATTTACCTTTTTTTATTGGTCTAAATTTTATAAACGAGGAATTTAATAGCAATTCATTAACACCATAAGATGTGCAACCTCTAGTAGAAAGTTGAAAATTTTAACTGAAAGTCGAAATTTTAATATTCAAATGATAACATTTATACTTTAAAAATAAAACTACAGAATTTAAAACTGTATGTCAAAAAAGTTTTACGAATGCCTAGCGAAATTTATATTTTGGTTTGCTAGCTTATATTATTTTGTTTCACATATATTTCGAGTTTTGAGTAAATAACTAAATTTTTAAACAATAGAGCGAGAAAGTCCGTGCGGAGTTCCGTACCATTTATTAATTAATAATATTCAACTTATAAGGGTGTCAAAGGAAAAGAGCCTTGTTAGAATCTTTCTACTTTATCTTGGTGTGATCCTTATTTTGAAATAACGCATCGTATGATTAAATATTGGGTCAAACTTGATTCACACGTTCGCAGAAAATAGAAAGCAGAGTCTGCCTCAGTGGCACAGAAATTTACACGCTGTATATTGACCCATGATGCATCGCAACGCTAACTTAAAACACATGATTATCAAAATATTTTATTTTATATTAGATAAACATTTATTTTAGATAATTCTCCCGATGGATGTTTTCAAATTATAACGCTGTGTCGTGGCACAATCCAATACACCGATATAAACGCTTTACATTAACAGGTTATTTCAAATCTCCTCACAAAGGCTAACGAAGATGTCTGCTTGCTTCTGGCTTTGGAGCGCATGCGTTGTCAATTGCTCATGCGCACTGGTTTGAAATGATTGATTCTGAGATCTGATTGGTTCTCTTGAGCCGAACATCTCAGGCAGAGCGGACAAAGTAGAGATGAGTTGAACTTTAGCTGATCAGCTCACGCCAATGTGGCGAATAGCTTGTGATTGGCCTAGAACTTGTCACGTGACCACGTTTTTGTTTTGCACTAGTTTTTTGGAGAATGTGTGAATTTACAGTTAGAGATGAACGACCACGTGGCAATTTCTCGCCTACTAAGACTCGATCCACGCATATTTAAGATAAGATGGAAGGGGACGCGATAAAAGGGCAGTGTTTTTGAAGTCGTTAAATCAAAACATTTTTTGACCATAATAAGTCAAATATATTTTCAGTACAAACATAAGTGTTTAATTTCTTCAAATGGTGATATCAACATTTCCTAAATATCCGTAATTATCTTAGCAGCATTAGATGAGAAACTTTTTTAATGAAGAGAAAATGTTGTCGTTAAATTTCAGGACGCACTCAACAGATATTCAACAACTGTTGTGGTCACCGTGGGGAAGAAATTATATTATTTGTTTATACTGGAGTATTATTTTATTTATTTTGGCCAAAAATTTATTTTGACATAAAAAGTGCAAAAACACCGGCTCTTTCTCGCATCCCCTTCCATCCTACCTTAAGCACACTCTCTTTAAATGCTACCTTACTTATTTATACCACATTGGTGTAAATATTCTGTTAGAGGATGGGTAGTAAGGTGTGGTGCATGTCTAAAAAACTCCAGTAAAGAAGCCAACTCTTGTAGAACGTTGTAGTTAAATTGTTTTTCTTCGTAGAAATTTTTTTTAAATAAATACAATTTTTTTTTTTTTACTGTACAAGATACTTTTAATTTTCCACAGTGGGACGTTCAAAGGCGGTGAATACGTGGTATGAGTCGACATATGTGTATAAACTATGCATGGAGCTGACCTTGTGGGTGAATATATACCGTGGTAATCAGTTCGCTCTCAAAGTTGGCTTCACATACGTGTAAACGAGACACTGATTAGGTTTTTTAAAGTATTATGTTGTTATTTTCAGATTCTTAGTCTGAATTAATCTTGTCCACAGTGAACCCTCCTTGTACCTCACCTACTGTGGACCCCCTTAGGTGATTGAATGATCCATACGGGACTACCCCTAAAAACATTTCGGTGAAAATTGAAAGGATTAATAAACCCACACTGGTATGTCTCATATATTACCTCCCATTGGCCATTGCTTATTTATACATTTCCATGTCCTTTTAGATTCGTAGAAAGTACAGATGTCTTGTTTGTTTCAATAAAATAAATGTTATGGAAATACAGCGTTCTTGGCTAACCTTACACGCTCCATGTAATCATATTTGAATAATAATTGCACATGAAAACCCTATTAAAATAACCCGGAGAGAGGTCTGTTATGTTACAACTTCAAAAATATCTAGCATATAGCCTACATCCCCGCAGGAAAATATTCGTTTTATATAATTGTGTTTTTCATTAATACACAAATATAAACCTTTATTTTTACTGTATGGCACCATGTTTCACTTTTAAATGCCAGAATAGCTTTTTAAATGTCATGAAACAATCAGTTATCGAACAAATTATTTTACTTTTGATCAATGTTTTTAAAAATTAAAGGGTTTATACCAAAGCATATGCATGGATTTTTTAAATGCTGAATTTGTTTGTTTTATTATTCCTTAGTAATATTAACTGTTAAAGACGTACAGGATTTCAAAATCTATTACTCTTTCCTTATTTAGAGTTTTGAATATAATATAAGGCACAGAGGTAAATCTATCATTATTATTGTTGATTGTAGATACAGTTATAAATAGATTTAAATGAAAATATAATTTAAAACATAATTAAAGCCACTTTTATTAAAACAATTGAGTGGAGCAGATTTAATTTAACTTTATCTCCCCCTCAAAACACCAAACCTATCCACATACATCCCTCATCAGTAACCAATCAGAGAAAAAGATACTGATGCTTTTATCATTGCACCTACTGGTACACATGGCACACATTAAATACAAAAATAGCCTTGACCTTTATTTACTTTAAATAATTAAAAATGTTATAAAAAAATAAGATGATATATCAGACCTTGTTTTAATTTGCGTAAGTTTATTTGGTTTCAAAGGGGGTGAAAATTAGAAAGCAACTAATTTTCATCTTATAAAAACATTGAAACATTTCAATTTTCATGTTGTATTCAAATTGTTAAGTAAACCAAATCATACATGATTTATAATTATGTAAGAGAAATGACCTAGAGTTTTTCTCGTTATTTTGGGATACTGGTTTAACGAGCGAGGTCCTGAACAGAATGTAGAGCATCGAACGTTCCCCGGGCTAATAATCTCACGTGTTATTTTAAAAAATACTTCTTGGTACCGTGACACAAGTAATTAGAATACATGTATTTGACATGCAAGGCAGACGCTTCCAAAGAAATCCCGAGGTGTTTTACTGTGACCGCACTGTCCTCCTGAGGGAAACCTTGAAACTTGTTACACTAGGGTGCATATTGTTAGCCATATACGTTATTAAAATATGTATGGTTAGACCATAAGACCATGATGTTCGTTATAAGGAAGCATTTAGATCGTGCTAACTCTTGCACTAGCCACAATTTAAAAAAGGCAAAATTGTAAAAACGAAACAATGAAATACTTTTTTTTTTTAGAATTGGCATTAAAGGTAGTGGTTGGTGTAGTCTTGAGATCCTATCTTTTGATTGGTCCATTGATTGAATGGTAATTTATACGCTGGTTTTTCAAAGAATTATCTTGTAAAATAAAACCTTGATTATTTCTTGTTTTTAATGTATTGCGCTTGTTAAAAAAAATTTAAATAGATTTTCACAGGACTGGGGGTGTTGATCTAGCTAGTACCCCGATAAACTAAACCCTGCCCACGATTATGATATCCCGAACAGGCAGTGAGTGAAATTCTGTGCACGCTTGATAGAGGCATCCATCCTAATATAGTTATCTTTAAAATACAAAATAATAATAATAATAATTCAAATATTTAAATAGTAGATATTAAAGTGATCAAAATCACTAATTTGTTAAATAAACTGTGCAGATAGCCGCACTTTGTTGCAATTTCTATTTTAAGCGTATTATTGTGTATAATAAAATCCATTTCACGCCCGATTACCCGGAAAAATAATACCTGCTTAGACCCTACTTCGCATCCAAGTGTGGTTTACTGTATTCTTCATTTAACATCAGTGAGATTAGATCCCATTAAAGAGCTGTTTTTTGGTTTTAAAATAATTATTTTTAATTTTTTTTTTAATGTTGCAAAACTGTTTCGTTGGTCTTGATTTTCATTTTTTATTTAAAGTAGAACGCAGAGAACCACACCGCAATGTGACGTCTGGTTTGAGCTGTATTACTTACCTAAGCTAAGTGTTCTCCTTGGGACTAGACGGGCTCCTAAGATGTCTTATTAGACCTGAATTACTTACCTAACCTAAGTGTTCTCCTTGGGGTGAAACGGGCTCTTAAGGCGTATGGTTTGAGCTGTATTACTTACCTAACCTAAGTGTTCTCCTTGGGGTTAGACGGGACTGTATTCTAGCTCTTGCCAACACATTAATGATCTAACCCTACGATAAAAGGATGGGGAGGTTTAACTTTAAGTAAATAATCAACCATTAGTCCAGTAAGAGGCTAATAAGCAACTATGTTGACACATAATTATCTTCCAGTGTATTACGCCGTTAATCAATTACAGACTACCACATCTCCCTCAAATCAGATTCCATCCACATCTTCCTCAAATCAGATTATAATTTAACAGCGCACCCCTGACCTTGGTGGTCCCTATATGCACCATTGTGTAATATGGCCCATGATCTTGAAGGCTACGGTCAGAAAAATAAAACAAGAATCGACGTATATGAATTTAGCTTCCGGGATTAGCTTCCCAACACGTAGCTTCTCGTGGCTCCACATGATTGGTCCCGAGATGTTCTATCCAGCCGCAACAAAACACGCCAACAAGTTGATACAAATTGGGTAACTCTTTCTATTGATTGAGATGGGTGGTACCTGGTATACTGCAGACGCAATCAATTAACAAACAACCCGCTTAGGTAGATGTATGGTCTAACACGCTACTCTTGCAGTGGAATAGATTGCCGATGACGAAGATATTGAGGTTCGAATCTTGGTCGAGTGTACTGAGTTTTTTCTAAAAATGGTTTTCCACTCTCCCTCTATACAAATGTGAGTACACTTCCTATTAAAATATCCTTCCAAATCCTCAAAACCATTAGCGTAATTAGTACATAAGCGTATCTAATCCCCAAAACCATTAGCGTAATTAGTACATAAGCGTATCTAATCCTCAAAACCATTAGCGTAATTAGTACTTAAGCGTATAGCCCGAACGAGTAGTAGGACGAGGTGCCAGAAAAAATGAGCAAACAGCCCAAATGTAAGGCTCATTAAGTCTGGCTTGCTAATTTCACGAAGGTCGGGGCTTGAATTCCTGGCAAGCGTACTAAGGATAGTTTTCTCCAAATAGTTTACCACTCTCCCTTCACGCAAGTGTAGGTACATTACCTCTAATTTCCACCCCTATAATGTGCTTAGAACGTCTGGACGGCGTTGCAAATGTAAAGACTTTGTCGCTTTACCAAACGGCTTTTACGGGTCTGAAACGACTAATTTTAATTTTTAGTGCCTAGCAACTAATCTGGAAATTAGTGAATTTCCTTAAATGTCTGTCAAGTTCATGTTCATTATTTTAAATTTCAATGCTGCAGAATTTTGATTTTTGAACTACCGTACAGCAAGAACGCATAATGAATTGCTTCGGTTTACAGAAGAGCTATAAAATATTTATCTGTCATTCACAAATCACAATGACATCGTTCTGGATCCGGGGATCACCTCAGTTCACTGATCCATCTTACATTTAGTTCTGATTAATTCATGCATTTTTGGTTTGGAGACAAATCTGATGACTTTTAATTTCTCGCTTAGCGACAGTCTAAAGACTTTCTGGTACTAACCTAGCTACAGCACTTATATGGTCGTTGGCGACTCTTTGCCTGGATGGCTTGTAAGACGCGATGAAACGACATAGTATTACTTAACAAACGCTCAGTGATAGCAGAATTGAAAGTTTTTTTAGCCGTGTCTTAAAACCGATTTTACACTAGTTAATAGGTAACATTTAGAGGAAATGTGCTCGTATTTGCTTGTGGAATGGATAGAGAATTGTAAGTAGTTTAGTAAACGCCACCTAAAAAGAGTCCCCCAGTCGTGATTCGAATCCTTATATCCCTTCCAACAGCAAACCAGATAGGACGAGACTATCATCTTATATGCGTACCCCCCTCCCAACCCCCAGTGCTTACAATACCTATGTTAAAAAGGCTATTAAAAGTATTCAATTCATTCCCCAGTTTTTAGTACCAGTAGTACTCTTATAATGATATGTTATTAATCATTGGCTTGGTTATAGAATGTTTAAATCAATGTTAAGGTCATGCTAGACTATTTATTTCATGGTTATATCAAAAGGAATGATTGTACAGTACAAATTAAATCATTCTACACATATTTAGTAAAGATTAAACAGCGATTGATTATAATAACTATGCAAGTGAATAGCATTTCCTCAGTCTATGATTTATTTATTTATTTAACGTGAACTTTATGAACCGAGTGATTATACCAGCCACACGAGAATTTCTATGAGCGAGAGCAAAAGTATCTACCCATTTTTTGGGGAAAGGTATTTTCACATACCTTCTAGGGTTCTTTCACATGAAACAATTGACATGGGACAGATGGCTTTACTTTTCCTCCAAACAAAGTTGTGCTAAGGATTTTTATCGATCAAGAAAAATATGTCAGCCCCAGCTGGTTTTGAACCCAAGAGTATCGGGTCTTGAGGTGAGAACTTTAACCCAAGTCCAGGGAAAAATGAATATTTGTAAAATATATGTTATTCCTAGCTATTATTATAACAGCCATTTTGAGATCAAAGACAAATATTTGAATATAAAGAAGAAGTAAAAGAAACAAAGTAAACAAAATTTTAAATGTGTAACCTACTATTAATGGTTTGTTTAGTACAAACATAATTTTACATTAATTTATATATTTTTTGCACAAAGCCCCTTGATTAAGATTGTAGTATTTATATTTTTTACCCAAGAAAAGTACTTTATATACCAATGCAAATATTATATAAACTGATATATATATATGCATATAATTAGCTGCGAGCTCCTGAAGTTTACATTGTGAAGTTGGGGAGGGGTATTTAATAAATATCTTTAGAATGAAGATTGACATTTCTCCTTTGAAAACAACTTAAAAAAAAAGAATCTCTATCATTTTTAACTTTTACATCCTTAATTTTTCCTTAGTACGTATGCAAAGTTTCAATTTTCAAAATCTACCTGGTTTGGTAGTCACATGATCAGTGGTTCACGGTATAGTGTTTAAGATTTGTTGTATGTATCTACTTGTTATATATTATATAACAAGTATGTATTTTTAATTTGTATTAATATGTAATATATAAAGTAAAAATAAACACCGACAAAGAATACCCACAATGGTGATAACGCAGTTTAAGAGTTCAGGTTCACAATATGGCTAATAGCAAAATATAAGGCTATCCTAAGAACGTAGGTTGCTAAATAGCTCCCTTTTTAAGTGTTCTTGTTTTGGAGTTATCCACGTATCTCATCCCGTAGTTTAAGGTGTCGAACTCGGTAATACTATGTTAGAGTAAAGACACCTGAGAGCACACCATAACATTTCCTTAGTTACGTAAATATATGCGAAATTAAACAAAAATTGGATTGGCCTTTGAGTAAACCAAACCGGTGGCCAAATTATTTAAAATGTCACGCTCAAAATAATAATTAGTTATATCCAGTACTAATTTGATCAATTTTGAACTCTTACATTTGCTAAAATAAGAGTGTAAAGGTTAATATTTTCAGGTATATGGGTTTTAGAGATACCTACACCAGCAGCCAAACAGCCTGAATAGCTAGGCTCAGAAAATAAGTAAAAGTAAATTTTAAAAAATGCCCTTTAGAAGCACATCATCAAGCATCCTGAAATACTTGTGGTAACTTTCTTGGTCTTGAAGTCATAGTGTTATCACATAGCTCAGACACTTTTAAATCTGTCGGTAGCGTATCTTTCTGCTGAGCTTAGGGTCTCGGGTTGGTTTCCTGGAATGGTCAAAATATGTATCCATGGTGAAATGTGGGTTTACCCTTTCAAAGGGAGGAATCAATGGCCGGGGACTGGGTGTTATGTCTGTTATAGATTTAAGTTAATTTTCAAGTCGTGTGATGAGATAGATAACACTGGTATGCAACCACTTTGCTTCAGAAAAGCTGTTTATATTTTTCAGTTCCCCTTTATGGATAATCACAAAACCCATATTTAGTTCCGTTCCATCACGTCAAATTTTTGAGAAATACCAGTTTATTTCAAAATTCCTGAAAATGTCTATTTAGTAAATAATTTATTACACATATTAACATAATACAATTACAACCATGTTATAAACTGGTAATTTAGAATTGATTGGATCATAAAAATATTATAAAGCCATATACAAATAACATTTGTAAACAAACTATCTTTTAATTTGTTCTAGTCTTACATAATATTGTAAGGAAACATGAAAATGTACGCTTCATTTCTGCATGTATTTGTATGCCTTGCCTTGGAGCTTGTAGATAGAACCTCTTAAATTGATGCTTATTTTGTGGAAAGAAAAGAGGTGCAATAATTTTACTTCCGATTGAAGTTTACCGACAAATAATATAATTGCAAAAGCAGGTAATACATCCGAGATCACTCACAGAGGTATATTTGTTAACCTGTGTAGTGCGTAACTTTTAACACTGTATTGTTACGTCCTCCTGTTTGGTCAACAAGCAAGTTATTTTGTCATTTTTCAGTCAATGTTTAAGCTTCTTCGGATGCAGATGTAAAGTAATCTTTGTTAACAAAAATTTTGTTTCTTAGAATATCACGTCGTGCGTGTGTTGCTCATGCAGATTTATTTTGTTAAACGTGTGGAAGTTATACGCTGCCAAAAAACTAAGACGAAACATTACTGACACTTATAAGAAAGGTCATGTGTCATATTTTGGTGTGAAACTTGGTGACCAAGACAAATCATGGTGCCCACACAGTGTATATTTTTCTTTTAATGTCAATATGAATCAGTAGTTAAACGGCAAGCGTAAATCATGAGGTTCTGGTGTTCCTATGGTGTGCTGTGAACCTCAAGACCATTTAGCAGATGTTATTCTAGTTTATATAATGTGAGAGGCATAAATAGTAAAAACAGACTCGCTGTGGTGTATCCCAGTTTAAAATCTACCATTCGTCCTGGTCCTCCTAGTGAAAATGTTCCGATTCCACATCCCCCACAGAAGCTGGAAAAAACAGATTCATCAGAATCTGACCTTCCTTGGGAAATGGAAGCAGAAACAGACTGCCGAAACCTCCCAGTCACCTCAACATTTCATTCAAAGTGAACTTAATGACTTAAAGAGTTGGATCTAACAAAAGTTAGTGCAGAACTGTTAAGATCATGACTGAAAGAAAAACAATATTTTCCCCCGGGACTACATTTTTATGGTATAGACACAAAGAGACCGAGTTTGTACAGTTTTTTAAAACGGGTGAACTTATGTACTGCAAAGGCATAGAAGGTTTAATTAATGCGCTTGGCCTTAAATACGATCCCACTAATTGGAGATTATTTGTAGATAGTTCTTTAAGAATTTTTAAAGAAGTTCTTCTTCATATTGGTAATTTACTTCCCTGTGTACCCCTTAGATACTCCGTCCACTTAAAACAAACATAAAACAACACTAAATTCATGTTAGAGAAGCTTAAATATGATGATAATATGGGGATGGTATGTGGAAACTTTAAGATATTAACAATTCTCCTTGGTAAGAAATCTGGTTTCACTAAGTTTCCCCGTTTCCTTTGTGAATGGAATAGTAAAGAAATAAGAGGCTGGCCTCCTAGATCAGATCTTGTACCGGGGGGAGGGGAGTAATGTGTTGTACGAACCACTTATTCCTTAAGAGAAAGTTATTTAACCCCCACTCCATATTAAACTTTGGATTGGGATTATGAAGCAATTTGTTACCAGCCTGGACCGAAAACAAGGTTATTCCAGATATAAAAACAAGATTTCCCAAGAAAATCGAGGCAAAAATTAAAGCTGGCACATTTGATGGACCACAGATACGAGACCTTATGAGAGATCCACATTCCCCGTCCTCCATGAACGAAACGGAAAAAAACGTCCTGGTTTTTATTTAAGAGATTGACTGATAATTTCTTTGGTAACCAAAAGGCGAAAAATTACAGGGATATTACCGAGGAAATGCTAGCCAACTTCAGAATTCTGGGTTGCAACAAGAGCGTGGAACTTCAATTTTTACATAGCCATATTGACTATTTCCCCCAAAATCTTGGTGCGATGAGTGAGGAGCAGGGTGAAAGATTCCATCAGGATATTAAAGTCTTAGAAGTAAGGTACCAGAGCAAGTGGAGTGAAGCAATGCTGGCAGAGTATTTCTGGTGCATTAAAAGGGATTCATCTGATAGTCACCGCAGAGCATCAAAACGGAGGAAGGCTTTGAGCTACAACAAGACATTTGGAACATCCGCAACTAAGTAAGTGATTTTTTAAATTAATACATTAATGATTATGAATTAATTATATACGTTCATGAGCTATATTGTGTTAATATATTTATTTTCAAAGTATGAACTTCATTTGACGTGTTTTTTTATTATAAAATTTTGAAGTGTTCGTTCTTATTAAGAAAAATTACAGGAAAACCTGAAGCGATACATAAAATATGAATATATATTGGGATTCAGGACACTTTAATGAACTAATAACAGTTATATAAGTTAGCTTATTACTTTTAAATACATATATATAGACCTAAAATTAACTTAGCCAATTTTGATGTTTTTTTGTTTTCATTTAACAAATTACAGGAAAACCTGAAGAGATAGCGGAAATCTGAGCACAGAATGGGATTCAGGACATTCTGATTAACTAGAAACAGTTATTTTATTTACAGTATTGTGTTTAAATATTTTTTTAAAAATTAACTTCGCCAATTTTCAAGTTTTTTCGATTTAATTTTTTAAATTACATAAAAAGCTGATGTGATAAAGAAAATCTGAAATACATAGTCAGATTTAGAGCACATCCATTAACTAAAATAGGTTATTTTTGCTCATGTAGCAAAAACAAAGTCTTAAAATGCATACCAGTGTAATCAGTCGGTTCAGAAAGTACATGTTAAATACCACAAAATTAAAAGTAAATTTTAACACGCACATATATTATATTTTACTAATATAATTATTTCTTACTCTTGGGTTAATTTTCCCTTGAATCGAACAAGTCATCCATGTATCTGAATATGTATACTGTAAATGTAAATATGTGATCAAATAGAATAAAGATGCAGAACGCTACGTGTAACATTTATTTGTCAAAATTATCCTACAGTATTTACTTACTAATGCCCATATGGAACAATCAACAGAAAAAAAACTATAATTTCTCTTTGTATTTCAGATTGAAATATATTTTGTAATTACTCTTTTGATTGCAAGGGACTTGGCGATCATATTAAACAGAAAACCAAAATACTACATTCAATACTTCATTATATTCATAGAAAATAGCTGTGTTCGCGTGGTATAAGACACTATCTTTAATAAGCTACCAATTTAAATAGGTTTTAACAGGAAAAACGAGAGCATGTTTTCGTCCTGCAAGTAGAAGGATGGATATAAAACAAATTCCTGTCTAGATTAGTTCAGCATTTTTTGAGTTTATTTGTGGACATACAAACACACAAACTTCTGTATATAATTGAGAGATTTGATAGGCTGATTTCCCGCTTTTCTGCGATGTCCACGGTGGCTCATCTGTTGAATTATTATTTGTTGATATCACCATAGAAATCAAAGATTGATTGTATGGATTGGCCACTGCACACACAGCAGAAAAGACGAACACTCGCTAAGAAAATAGGTTTTTCGTTTAAAGCTACTATTTTCGCCGATATCCTTGCCCCCTAAGCTTTAAAATCGGTTAAGCCATTTTTTCATAGTTTAAATAACCGTAAATGGTCTTATCAAAGTATATATTAGATTACACGAAACGAGTAGGTATGAGAGATATTGAATTTTAAAGGATATGGAACACCATTTGCGTGGAGGGAGAGTATAAAAGCCATTTAAGTAAAAACAACCTCAGTACACCCGAACAAGATTTGAACCCCAATCTCGCCGTCATTGACAAACCAGACCAAAACTACCCTGACAGATATTGTGCCTCCCGCAAAGGGTAACACGTGAGTTAAAATATTGCTAGCTTGAACAATAATAATCACTCTCTTGTAATTTGTATATTTGAGTTAGGCTAGCCTCCCACATTCGTTGACGAAACTTGCTTCAGTGACCGAATTGTCTAAGGCGTCACTCTCGTGTTAGACTAACCCTCTGTCGATGGCGAGATCGCAGCTTGTGGCCCGGTCGAGTGTACTTAGTGTGGTATTTCCCAAATAGTTTCCAACTCTCCTTCCAGGCAAATAGGGGTAGCTTACCTCTAAAATTCTACGTCCCTGATTCCTACCCCATTAGAGTAATTATCATAATGCGTTTAACCTGAACAGGTAGTAAGACGTTTACCAACACGAGTGGAAGAAAATAATTACTCGTATTTCTTCTCTGTAGAAGATTGAGTGAATACCAGAACGTCGATGATTTATTGTTTCTGTACAAGGCAAGGAACACTCATTTAAGAGGACACAGAGGAAACGGGTGTAAACATATAATTATTTGAAATTATTGTACACTTTGTCACAATGGAAAAAAACAATCTAGAATTGTTAACTTACTCAATTGGCACAAAATACTTCACTATACTATATGACATGAATGTTGAATGCAACCTCTGCAACTAATAGCGAGTAATGTGTTACACAGGGGTGACCAAGTGGCTTTTCGGGCATTAGGCTCTCATTGTATATAATCACCAGTGATAGGAAGGCTGGAGTTCGATCCCAATCGGATGTACTAGACGATTTTTTGTGTTGTTTCCAACACGTTATTTTCCCTTGTGTTCACTTTTCACTTTAAGATCACTCTCCTATGCATAGAATTTAAAATAAATCATTAAATATACCCCACCAGAACACTAATTTGTTTCTGGCGTGTACTCTATTTGCTACTAAAGAGTTTTATTTCGCTACAACAAACTAGGTAGAAACTTTGTTATATATATATATATATATATATGTCGCTACTCCCCCAAACCATGGGTTGGCGTGTCAGAATGGATTAATTGGATGGGTATGCAGCGGCAAATAATTGGGGGTCTCGTTTTGTTATCTTATTTTTTCTTGTTTATTAAAATAGATTAATTACTCTACGAGTGTATAAATGCGATGCAGTTTTTAGAACAAGGGGAAAGAGTTTAGAAAAGGTCATCTTTGTATCAATGTCCTTATTCAGTATTTCCACACCCTGATCTATATTCAGTATTACTCTAACTGTTGTCGAACACACAGCCGTCCAGCGTTGCGTGATTTTTATATAACTCAGAATTTCAAAATGATTTGGGGTCTCCCTCCTTCGCACTGAACAGTGACTCAAGCTGTAGGATATTCTGCCCACAACTTGGAAGCTGAGTATGTAGAGCACTTTGACCTAGACCGTTAACAACTGGCATCCATCCTGCCCCCCTTCCCCAAAAAGGTCTTAAAATTCTGTGTAACACACCTAAAAAGGAGGGGTGTTTCTCCATATTTACTAGTTTTGACAATACTCTATGTTATGCTAATTGGCAAAACAATCTCTGTTTTTTAAAACATGTGCTGGCATGCATGCGTGTCTGCTGATTTAGAACAATAGTAACAGTGTGAGTTCTCACATTTACGTAATTCTTGCATGTTTTAGATTACCTAAGGATGCAAGCTATGATATATATATATTAGTGCTGTGTCTTACTAACCATACGGGTTATACATTTATGTAATAATCGCGTTAATGGCTTTAGGGATGAGGCGGGTTGTATTTTCGTGAAGGAAACGTGCAAAACCATTTTGGGAAAACAACCCTCAGTACACCCAACCAAGATTAAAACCCCAACCTCCTTCTCGCTGTCTAATATACTGTGAGAATTGAGCCTTAGACTCTGCAGCTACCGAAGAGGTCTTTGTTATAAAAAGTTGTTGCAAACTGTATTCAGGTATGCGTGAGAAGTAAATCAATCGTGGACCTGACACTCACATAACTAGTAGGTACAGGGGCTGTCGAAATCAAAGTATCAGTACTATTTTATCACTATCAGTAGTATTTTTTACTCATTTATAATTTTGAAATCAAATTATCGATACCTAACTTGTAAAAAAAAATTGAAATAATGAGCAGGTAATTTTAACCGAATCTCGTGTTTTTAGTGGTTTTTTTTAAAATACATACACGATTAGGTGTTATTTTTATCCCAACCCATTACTATCCGTCCGGGATATCCGCTTATGCAGCCTACTAATCACACTAATTTGCTATAAATGAGGAATCAAGCACGAATTTACGAGGAGGTGGAGTGAGAAATTAATACGGTAAATCACACTCACCAACCGGGATTTGAACCGAAATTTTTCCATCAATGGTGGTCTATTATATTCTGAGGTTTATTTCCTTAGCTTATTGCATGACTGACCAAGAGGGACATGACAGTTCGGTCCCCTGTATGTAGACTATCAGCCTCTCTGGCCGCACAGAGCGTTACCCAGGGTACAGCTATAGAGGTTGTCTACACGTCATTACCCGCAATGAGATGATGTGATGATAGTGAATATGGAGATGTAGGCTAGCGGGAGTCTTAAGCCTTACTTAAGACTAATTGACCTTGGGCACTATTGGAATAATTCCCTTTAAGAGAAAAATACCTAAGGTACCAGCAGGGAATCGAACCCAGGGCCCCCTAGACTCGTAGCCAAGTGCACTGACCACTATACCACGGTGCCGGATATTCCTAGAGTGTCACCATAGACCATGTGGACACTGAAGTAGGCTACATTTTCTCTGTAGCCTTAGAATAATTTGTGTTCTTATTCACAATAATAAAACTTATTAATCATAGTATAATATTTCCTATTTTGTATTTTTTTGTCACGCATAATAATAATAATCATGTAGTCACAATATTTTAGTATAAGTTCCAGCCATGATTCTGGCTCATTTACGAATAAAGTAGCAGAAACTTTTAATCAAACTATCAGGGTGTGGGCTCAAAAAGGATGGCATTGAAATAAATAAATTAAACACAAATAACCCACTTTGGTGACCGCATGGGCTAAGGCTTTACTCTCGCACTAAAATAGACTGCCGATGATGGGGAAATAGGGTTCCAAATCCCAGTCGGGTGTGATGTGGGTAATATTTCCTTGACGGTTTTCCACTCTCACCTCCGCGAAAATGCTGGTACACTTCCTTTTAATTCAACCTTCCTCATCCCTTACACACTAGTGTAGTGCATATGGGTAGTAATAATTAATAACAATAATTAATAAGGTTTATTTCGATCAATCCGATACTGGTATGTAAGTAATAATGAGTAAAATTATCGAAACAAAATACTTGTATCGAGAGAAAAATATCGATATTTGTAAACTATTGATAAGTTTTACTCATCCCTAGTTATATTAAGCGTTTGTATCCAACTCATCTATAAAATACGAAGAGGTCTATAGTGGTTTTGAATAGACTATATTTTATCTATTATTTACAAGGGTATTCCAGAGTCTTGGTGTTAGAAAGAATCGTAGCTTTAGTTGGAGTCGTCTCTTTTGTGTTGTTTTTATTATATTTTTTGTTCGTCATGAAGCGTTGTTAATGTAAAATAAATATAATTTTGACGTGGATTCTTCAAAACTTTACGTTTCTAAAAATAAAGGAATGGAAAATATGAATGTAAAAGAACAAATGTGTCCTAAATTCTTTAGCTCAATTTTCCTAAGATTGAATACATTGGGTCTTTCTACTTACGAGTACTTAAGACGTAATTCCCTGGTATCAAAACCACACTAGATCTTGTGCTTTGTGGCCTAATTAATTTCTGTAATCATTCTTCAAAATGACTAAGGGTGACTGAAATATCTGTTATTTTGAAAAGTTACCCTCCATTATTTTACTCCGTATTCATTATACATTAAAAGTTTGTCAAAATATAATTTAGCACATCCTTACCAAGAAAATATTCTGAGAGATTTATTAAGCATAATCCATAGAATGACAGGAATTAAACAAGCTCCAATTTCACGATATATTCTAGATGAAGTTTTATAAATGAACCTAATTTTAAAACAAAATAAAAGTTTAGAATTTTTATTAATGGGGTAATTAATTTTACTGTCAACATATTGTATTTTGAGAGCTTATCTTGAGAAATAAGACTAAATTGGATAAAATTATAAGAATGTTATTTTATTCAATCTGCATAAATTGTCGGTTATAATAACTATTAATAACTTGTCAATAGTGATGGCCGAATGGTCCCAAGAGTTAGACTCGCAATTCACTTGGTCACCCCCGTTGGTAGAAGTGTCGGTGTTCGAGGCTTTATCAGGTTAACCAAGGGTAATTTTCCACATGTGATTTTCAACAGTGGTCTTCTCACCCTCTCTCTGTGTGAATACTGACGCATTTCCTCTATGCAAGCGTACTCCTCATCCTCTAAAGAACTAGTCACACGGAAAATTATGAGCGATATTAGTTACACGATTACGCTCGAACTAAAAAGTGAATCGAAGTGTGGTTTATTGAATTCTTTGACTTTTCACTTTTTATTTGGCAACAGCAAATTTGGGCTCACTTTTAAAGAAAATTTTTAAAAACATATATTTTTTAATTTTTTTTTATTATTTTAAAATTTGATAAAACTCTTTAACTTGTCTCAATTACAACGTTTTCTAAAGTATAACACAAAAAATCTACATCTAGTTCGAGCTGTATTACCTACCTAAATTAGTTGATATCCGTGAGGAGATGCGGACTCTTAAAACTCTGATATTAAACATACAAATACTAAAATAACTTGTTTATATAATAATTGTAAATACTTAATTAACAAAAAACGACGTAAAACATATAGGTCCTTGAGCCCCCGATAATCGTTTCAAACATAAAGGAAGACGCAACTGAATTCTTTACTTCAATTTGTACTCAGGATTGAGTTTAATACTCTCTAAGCGTACAACTTGAACGGGTAGTAAGACGTGGGTTAAAAATAATATATTCTCCAGTATTTGTATTAGTTAGCAGTGACTTGAAAGAACTTATATAAGGAGGTATAAATGAGGAGAGAACTGGGTAAAACTAAATAAACCAACTTCATTCTCATGGGTATAAAATGGATACCTTCAATGACTGAAAAATCTATCTTAAATGGGAGTCAAACCTAAGAATCCGAACCTATATTCATACATGAAGGCCATACCTATATAGGCTATCTCCAACATATTCGAAATTGTGTTTTTTTGCACCCTGCCTTACCGCCCTACCGGACTAACTGCATATTTACATTAATGGACTAGGGGTAGGTAGGTCAGAAATTCGAGGAAATTCACCCACATTTGCGTGGAGGAAGAGTTTACCAAATTTAAGCAACATTACCCTCAGTACACACTGCCGGGTTTCGAGCCCTAACCTCCTTTTCACCTTCAAACCATATTGGACGAATTAGATGCCTTAGCCCCCTTGCCCACATATTCGAGTATAAATATTGTTGTTCTTTATGTGGTAAATAATAATTGGAGGCTGTTCTTATTTAAGATATATTTTGGACAATATTTTTATTGACTTTTATTAAACCGTACCGTAGTTAAATTATTATCAAATTCAAAATAAAATTTCTATAACAAATAGGGCTTAATGTGTTTTCCCAAAAGTTTTTTATTTTAATTTCGTGTTGAAACATATATATATATATATATATATATATAGAGAGAGAGAGAGAGAGAGAGAGGAGATGTGGGTATTATGGAATTGTCGGTCAATACGGAATACCATTGTTTCTCATATGTTATGTGTCACAATCTATCGTTAACTATTTCAACTATTACAGCAAACAATTTCGAACAGCTAGTGACGCCCTCACTTGAACAGATCAACTGATTGTTTTGTGAGAGACGATTGTTTGTTTTGGCTGTCACAAAAACTTTTGTAGGCTAGTGTTTATCATGCTACATTTCTTTACTCTACTGTTCTTATTAATTCTAATCAAATCATTGGGTTAAGGCTTACTCATGCTTATCTTTGAGTTAAAACATTATTTTAGTGTAATTTTATTATAACCTAACAAAATTATTGTTTTCCAAAATGGCGAGTCGGGCAATAAAGAATAATACTATTCCATAATGCCAGAATATTTTTCAAGTATTTGGCAAGTGATTTATTTTGTCATTGTTAATTTAAACATTTTTCCTAACACCTAAGAAATCTTTTAAGAGAACAATGTAACCTGATACATTATTTTAGTTTATTATATTTTAATAATACATTATTAATACTGATTTAATAATTGATCATTTTTTTATTATAATGTATCGGTTCAATGATTTGTTATTATTACTATTTTATTGTTTTATATATTATATTCGCATGTTTTTTTACACTTTATTATGAATCATTTGTTAGTTTTGGTAAATATGATTAATTTTTTTACTTAAAATATGTATTATTCCATATTGACTTCGTTTATTTCACATCTCCTTTAAGTGCTCCTACTAGGACATTAAAAGTTATTAATTTTGCTTTAAACACTAAAAATAGTTAAAAACATATTAATTATAAGTTTAATATGGAACTCATTGATAAAATGTGAAAATACGCCATGCTATCATTGAAAAATTAAATGTTATTTCATCCTACCCACACATCCTATATATATATATGAGAATGTATTTAAATCATTCTGGTACTTATTTATACTGCATTTAGAGTTGTGTGAAATAAAAATATATGTAGTACATTAATCAGTTTCTTACGTCAGTGGCCTTGTATCTATTAATATAATTATGTAGGCTACTTTATTTTGATAATGTATTTCTTCAAAACTCAAGGTTCAAAATTACCAAAAGTTCAAGTATTTTGCTCTGAGATATCATATGAAACATTAAAAAAAGATATTAATGTGTATAAAGTATACTTAATACTATTAAAAGCATAAATTTAATAAAAATGAAATAGTCTCAAAAATATATTATTTTTATTTTAGCACCGTGTCTTATTGCCCGCACTGGCTATACGCTTACGTACTAATTACGCTGATGGTCTTAGGGATTAGAAAGATTAAATTTAGAGGAACTGTACCTGCATTTGCGTGAGGGAAGAGTGGAAAAACATTTTGGACAACCCTCACCCGCCTTAGCACACCCAACCTAGACTCGAGCCTCGATCTCCTTATTTCGGCAGTCTAGTCTACTGCGAGAGTAGCGTCTTAAACCATGCAGCCACTGAAGCAGTTCTCACTATATTTGTTTTAGGAGTATGACTCAAGGAAGATTTTTTTTTTTTTAATGTTACGTGAGCTCGTTTTAGAAAAGCTACTAAAACAATGTATGTCATAAATAATGTTTTCTATACTGCTCCTTGATTTGGGCTGTCTCTGAATGCACAGAAACGTTCTATTTTGGGGATCTAGAATACACGTTAAGTTAGACCAGGGGTCATTAACCTTTTTGGGCCCCGATCAACTTTATATTGATCAAAGGTCCCGTGATCATTCTTAGTTTCTACACTCTACTTTTAAATCTTCTTTTTACTTTCTCGCTTTTTTACAGGTAGAGAAAGTATTGTGATCGTCAAAAAAATCGACTAAAGATTTTGTTGAATCTTGTCGTTTCATGAGCCCCCGAATCCAAAAAAATTGTTTTTGACTTTCCGTCTGTCTGTCTGTCTGACTGTACCTCCAACTATAGCCTAAACAATTTTACCAATTGGGCTAAAACTTGCTATCTAGGGTTTCCATAGGGTTGCCCCAAGGGGCTTTTGGAATTGGATATCTAACTCTAAAATTGAGGGTAGTTTACTGAAGGACAAAAAGTGAAAAAATCGATTTTCTCAAAATCGGCTTTAACGATTTTGATTAAATTTCATTTCTAAACATTCATAAATATTCCAAGCAAAATGGATGCTCTCAATATTTTGGCAAAATGACTTTAAGGGCTCCTGTCTGATGCGTAAATTATCTTTTTTTTATATAATATCTCCTAAACTATTTGAGATACAAAATTACTTATCGTTACAAATATGTAGGTTTCTTTATAATACAAATATTTTAAAGAAGCATATTTTTATAAAATCAATAAATTTCAAGCTAGACGTATATATATTAATTTTTTAACTTTTTGAACACAAAAGGTAAAAATATCGCGATCGCAAAAGAAAATCTAATCTGAACTGTTGATGGATGTTGACGTCTCAAGACCCCCCAAACCCTAATATGTGGTATTTGCAATGACGTATGGCTGTGTGTCTGTTTAAACTTAAAATTAAGAGTAGTTTAAGAAAGGGAGAAAAGAGAGAAAATCGATTTAACGATTTTGATTAAAATTCGTACCTAGCTGTTTAGCCAGTTTATTTATAATCTTAATCTTTTCATTTTACCATGAAAATTAATTTTAGGGTACTTTATAGAAGCAGAAACTTCCGTATCTCCGCAACTATTTGAGATACTAAATAACTTATCATTGCAAAATTGTATAACTATTAAAAATAAAAACTTTTTTATAAAATATGTTTTTATAAATCTAACATTTTCTGAGATATTGGCAAATATATTGATACAATTTTGCTAGCTTTAGTTGTAAAGAGATACTACTTAAGTAAAACGCAATAATTCTCCATTGACATAGAGTAATTAGATATAAGTAAGTCTCTAAAAGTTTATGTGGTTTTTCCTTAAACCTCCTAGGAGAAATGTTTGTACAACAATGATCTATATCCATTTTTGATTCAATAGTCAATATTTACATTTTTTATTGGTCAAAATTTATAAATGAGGAATTTAATAGAAATGCGATCGCATGAAGATTTGCAAAACATAATAAAATGTAGAAAATTTTAACCGGAAGTTGAAATTTTAATATGAAGTGTTGACCCTTGGGGACCCAACATAGATCTTTTTTATTGGTCCAAACATACAAATGAGGACATAAATTCCTTAAGAAACAAAATTTTAAATTTTAAAATCGGGACTGAAAAAAAAAAGTTTTACATAAGTATTGTGCAATTTATGCTTGGGTTCGATAGTGTATATTATTTAGTTTCCTATATATTACGAGTTTGAGTAAATATCTCCATTTTCAAACAATAGAGCGAGAAAGTCCGTGCGGAGTTCCTTATCATTTATTTTCTATACATATCATATTAATGATTCCTTACATTCAATATTCCCTCCAATACTTATGCGCTGCCTTTGTATAAAATAAATAAAATGTACACTCCGTTTACCTTGAAAGGTATCATACTTACCTTGACGGACTACACTATGACCCCATCTTAAAAGCTGTAGAATAGTGGAACCAAGCAAATTAGCAATCTTACCTTGACGTATTACACTATAGCCCTATATTGTGAGCTGTACCATAGCGGAATAATTAAAGTAAGCTAGCATTTTAGTGAAAATGCAATTTTTTTTAAGCAATCGATTGAAATTTCTGCGAAATCGACCCATCAATCGCGATAAACCTGTGACCAACCTTTGAGTTAGATGTACCCTCTGATTACTCTGGAGGGTCGCACACATACCTTGAGTGTTTTAACCATGTTATAGTTAGTTAGGACCATCGTGTAATAAGTCAAAGACTGTTATCTTCCAGTGTAGATGGAACGTACTTTGCAATATATTGCGATGATAATGAATAAATAAATATGTTAAAAATATGTAAAGGGGAAAAGAGGATAGCCACACTACCCCCATTTTCCAGCCCAACAACTTTTATGTCTTAACCCTCATAAGGTCCCCAGCAAATATATTTTTAAATTAATTTAAATATGGCATATGCCTCTTACTACCATAAACTAAAGTGTATAATAGGGGTTTCAGGATTGTTCAACAGATGGCAGCACCAACTCGATTTTAATTAAAATAGGACTTTCCTCCTGTTTTTCCTATACTGTTCATATAATGGAACATTGACGATTGTTCCTACTTTGAGACATCTAAGCAATTCTTCGAATAAGGTTGCACCTTAACTTGACGCACCTCAGCAGTCTAAGCACTATTACACTTAACCAACGTAGAAAAATTGGAATAGTGTGGGGAAAATGAGTAGTTAACCCTGATAGGCCTCTTTTCTATGTGCTGATAACTCTTTCCCTCTTCCTCTGATGGGTCTACACACTCACCA
Organism: Timema poppense; assembly: GCA_902141375.1. NCBI lineage: Eukaryota > Metazoa > Arthropoda > Insecta > Phasmatodea > Timematidae > Timema > Timema poppense. The sequence continues at coordinate 61,415 of CABFOV010001875.1, read as the reverse complement.
TACTATTTGCACCTTGAAAACATCGACTTGCGTTTTAATTTTACCTTTTCTTTGTTTCCTAATCTAGATAGACATAACTATGTTACCATGGACATTTTTTAATCCACATCCTGACAGGTAAACTCCTACAGGATATTTTTGTGACAAAGCCAAATAGCCTTAGTTGTAGAGGATTTATAAAAAATACGTGAACAAAAAACTAATTAAATATAAGGATAGTAGTTTTGTGACATAGTAGGATATTTTTAGAATTAATTAATCATTTATGGTTTTTGTTTCAACGTTATATATTTAAAACTCGCTGAGTAAAACGTAAATTCACTAACATGGGAAACCTAGTCTGACCTGCCGTGACGTCACAGATAGGCAACGTCCTTAATGGTATTAGTTCTACCCGCCTCGGTGGCCGCGTGGTCTAACGCGCTACTCTCATAGTAGATTAGACCGCCGATGAGAGGGACATTGAGGTTTGTGGTCAGGGGTACTGAGGGTGGGTTTTCCAAAGTGGTTTCTCACTTTACCTCCATGCAATTTTAAGTACATTTCCTATAAATATAATCTTCTTAGTCACTAAAATCATAATTTTAATTAGTACATAAGTATATAAACCTAAATGGTACTAGACGAGGTGCTAAAGAAAAGTGTAATTTAATCACTATTCGGGGTTAAAATACTGTTTAGTAGTTGTTCTATGAATGATTCTATATTTTGTAATAAATCGTTTGAAATGTGTCAAAGATGCAAAATACATCGTAGGCGTCGAAGTAGAAGGGAAGTATATTTGACCTTCGGCATTTCCAAACTTCACGGCCATCCCTTAACTTTTGAATGATTTAAATTCTGTTGAACGCTGCTCTTGGCATTTTGTTAGAAAGATTTTTCTGTAAAAAAATTCCCCGAAGCTAGTGGTCTAGAGAAAGATCTGTCCTCGGAACCTCTGAACTGAAATAAATAGCAAATTTATCACATTAACTAGTCAGCGTCGAAGACAACCTTTCAAGCTTTACCTCGAAAATAAATTACAATTATAACAGTCACAAATCGCTGGGCTATAATACCGATTTTTTTTAACATGCGTTAAACATATAATTACAGGTTAATTTGTATTTAAATGAAATAAACTTAAATTAGCAATTACCATGCTATATGTTAGTACAAGAATTTAATAAAACTAGCCGTAATTTCCGACTTTATGTCAAATTCTTCTTCTAGATGACTATCGTGAGGTAATTAGATTCAAAGTTGTATTATAAAAATAAAATGTCTTTAATTTTGAATAATTATTAGATGTTCATATTAATATTAGGTGATCTTGGAGTATTTATAGTTTATTATATTTGAATAACACTAATCAATAACACCTGGATTTTGATGACATGAATTTTTGTTTTACCATCACAAACAATACTCAGATATTTACATAAATCCTGTTTGTGGTCCCCTGCTTGTGAAAATGTATTTTATATGTAATTATTTGGTCATTTTTTGTCATTTTGTTTCTTTAGAACGTGTTTTCTTGATATGCGTAATTTTTAAGCCATTTTCAGACCTTTTTGATTTGTTTTTATATTGAATGATAAATTATTTAAATAATATATAAATATATTTATTATATATTCTTGGATACTAAAATAAAAATTGTTTCAACACACAGTTGTAGTTATGCTTATTTTGTGGTGTAATACACATTCTTGGTGAGACACTGAAACTAGTTGTGTAGAGAAGGGGTTGCTATTACTTCTTAAGCAGGTATTTTTAAATCAATAGTATTTTCAGCAGGTGCGCCAGGCTGATTGAAATTAGCCCACACACTTAATTATCTCAACCTCCAACAAAGTAAATATCGACTCTGCAAGAACAGTGGATGGGATTGGACTTACCATGGCCTAGCCGATGCGGTCGTTTTGTGTTTTTTCATCGTTGATAGGCCACATTTAACTCTACCAGAATGATAACTCACGGAAAATTATTGAAATAAATTATTTCTAGTTTTGGTTCACTCATCACCTGCTCTTCGCACATGCACCGATACCTGCTTCAGGCATCCACCTCTCCGAGCGCTGTCGCTCCGAGACGTAATTGGTCGACCCCCTTCTCTTCCTATCCTAGTCGGGTGTCAATCAATGCCTATTTAATGACTATTTAATTATGTATAATCTAAAATAGACACATAACTATATTCCTTGCTGGTTGATGCGTACAACCCGAACGTATAATAAGACGCGGTGCTAATAATAATAATAATAATAATCGAAATATATTGAAGAAAATAATAATAATAATAATTATTATTATTATTATTTTCTTCAATATATTTCGATTTCCTTTATTATAGTGCCGGCCAACAGTCGTAGGACCTATAACAGGCCAGCACTGAAAAGTACACACGTACATACCTTATAAAACATATATTTACATGAGAAAATAAGATAAACAAAAATGGCTAAATAGTGTTATATAATGATTAGTAGTTACAAAAAAAAAGTAATTAATAATGATAGTAATAAGAAAGCAATATTAACAAAAAAACTAAAGAGTAGTTAAAAGCAGTAACAATATGCAAAAAATAAATCAGTATATTGTAAAATTTAGATATTATAGGCAGAACCTCTATATGATAAATTATTGATAAGGGATTTCCTTAAATAACGCTCTGAGCTTAGCTTTTATTTTATGATAGAAGTCAAACTCGACAAATCTAGAATTGGTACAATGACCTATAGGGCTCACCTTATAAGAGCTATTGAGAAAAAAATATTTTGGATTACGATAAACCCGAGAAGGGATATGAATGCCTATATGATCAAGGAGAAATTTGCAATAAATTTTGCTATTGAATATATTAAAAACAAAGAGGGCATCACAATAAAGTCCACGCGAGAAGAGAGTGTGAAGCCCTAAGAGGTTTCGAGTTCTGTCATAACCATAATCAATCATGTTACTAAAGTATTTATCATAGCATGCAGTGACAAATTTTCTTTGAACGTTTTCAAACCTAAGAGAGTCTGTTAATATAATGGAATTCCAAGCAACAGTAGCATATTCTAACTTGGATATAACCATGGCATAGTACAGACATAAAAAACAGTCAACCTTTTTAAATGATTACATAATAAATTTAATAAGACCAAGTAGTTTTAATGACTGGGAAATTACATGGTCAACATGATAATGGAAATAAAGTTTGTTATCAAGAAGAACACCAAGATCATTAATATAAAGGGTGCGAACTAAGTTTTCACTGCCCAATTTATAAGTAAAAAAGAAAGGATTAGTTTTCCTAGTAAAAGCTATAAATTTGGTCTTAGACTTATTAATAGACTTTCCAGTTTAAAAAGACCATTTTAAAATACCATTTACATCATATTGTAGCTCTATACAACCTGCATTTTATTTGATAATTTTAAATAATTTTACATCATCAGCAAAGAGTAAATAACTAGATGAGTTCAAATATTTACCAATGTCATCAATAAACAAATTAAAGAAAAGAGAACCTAAATTAAAACCCTGTGGTATGCCACAGGGGGATAAAAATGTATTTGATGTGTGTGAATCAATTTTAATAGTGAATGATCTTTCATGATAATAACTGCTGAACCATTTTATATATAAGTGAGAAAGTCCAAAATTACCAAGTTTAGAAAGACTAATACTATGCTGACATAAGTCAAATACCTTACTTTGGTCAAAATAAATAGCATAACCTGACCTTGGGCAGAGACTTGAGGGGCAATATGCCCAAGAAATTCTACTAAATTAGCGACGGTAGATTTATTTTTTTATAAAGCCATGTTTATTATCTGAACATTTATTTTTAAGGGGGTGGAAATTATGCTCATGTATGATTTTCTCGAATACTTTGGAGAAAGTGCTTACGAGGGAAATTGGTCTATAATTACAAGTTTTTGCCGCTTTTTTATGAATAGATATGACAAAAGATTGTTTCCGTGTAAGAGGAGAAGTTTCATTTGACAGGCTAATGTTAAAGATATAGGGTAACAAAGGGCTATAAATGCTGGCACAGCCTTTAAAAATAAAACTTGGAATTCCATCTGTCCCGGCACATCTAGAAGAACTCAATTTTTTTTATAGCAGTAGCAACATCCAAGGGTGTAATGTGGCAAGGATACACGGGCGCGCTCGTTTCAATAACGGGGTAGGGTAATACAGGAAGGGATGAATTACAAACAGAATGAAAGTAGCTCCCAAACTCATTAGAAATGAATACTGGATCAGCAATAACCCTGCCATTAATTTCTAGGTTAGACAGGGAAACTTTATTCACACGATTGTTTTTAACAAATTTCCAAAATTTCTAGGGTTTGCATTTAATACTATTTTCAATTGAGTTCATCCAATTGGCTCTGTCTATAATCAAAGTAGTTTTAACTAATTTACGAAAGTGATAAAAATGTGAATAGAATACAACATTATTTGTTAGTTTAAACTTTTTGAAAAAATTGTTTTTTTTTTCCCCCTAATATAGTATTTAAGAGTAGAAGAAAGTCAATTCGGATATTTGAATGAATTAAGAATGGTAATTTGAGGAAATTCGTTCTGATTTTCCTTTGGACTAAATTGGTAAAATTATCTACAGTCAAACTAACATCCGTAGTAGAATAAACACAAGCCCAATCAGCAGTGGCCAGTTCATTGTAAAGATTAAGGTAATCACCATGTAATAATAATAATAATAAAATATTCCTTGCTCAGTAAAACATAGTAAAAGCCTTGTGTTTCTCCGTTTATACTACCAGCAACGAGAGTGATCAACTGCACAGGACGCTATTGTGTCGGACTCAGCCGTGGCCAGAATCAGCGCCAGGTAGCGTCCCACCACTTGGAGGAAATTCAACCAGAAGACTATGTGGTCTGTCTACTTGGCTTAGAGAGATGGTCCGTTAATTAGCGAGCAAGTATTACAATCCCTCTAGGGATTTTAGGATTATATCTACTAGCCACATTCTGACTATGATTAGTTTAGCCTATCCAAGAAGTTGGCTTTACCTTGCTATGTGGTAATCCGTCGCTTAAAGTCACGGCTACGTATATATTTTCTTTGGATTGTCATTGATATTTAATAGTTCTTTATATCTAAATGGGTGACCTGGCGGTCTAGGGGTAAGGTGTCAGACTTCTGTACTGGTGGCCGGGGTTCAATCCCCGGTCCCGGCACAGATTTATCTGATTACCAAACCCTTCCTTCACCTCTGACAAGACATCTTGTGAATGTGGGGAATGCCAGGCCTCCACCGTGGTTCGGATCCCACGTTAAACTGTAGGTCCTCCATTTCATCTCACAATCACCCTACCATTACACATTAGCGCAAGTGCGTATAACTAGAACTGGTAGTAAGACGTGGTGCTAATAATAACAATAATAATAATAATATATCTAAATGTATCTGTAGCATAACTGCGGGTCATTTGGTTCCCTCCGAACAAAACTTGTTTGTTATGGCAGTGTACACCTTGTAGGTCTAGTTTGACCTGTTCGGCATCGTGCCGCTTCATAAGTCGGCTAGTGCTATTAGGATGAACAGTTGACTGTACATTGAGTAGACACAGTTAACTAACTTAGGATACCCCTCTAATGACCTAACCATTACTCAATAGTCGCTTAGCACCTCCTTGTTGCTCGTTTTGTTGTATACTAAGCCTAGCCACTCTAAAGATATATTTTTGCTAGAATGATACTCTCAGTCTCCTTTTTTACTGGGGGAACATCAGCACCAGGAACTTCAAAGTTAGCTATTGGTAGTTCATGGCCTAATTAGGGCTTTGCCCCAGTCAATTGCCTCGTATTCTCTTTGTTTATGATCGTCCCCTATTTTACCTATTTGCCAAGTATATCCAAGCTTGGCTTCTCAAGGCACTTGTAAATGTATGTATTTAAAACCACTTAGTTTGGTTCCTTAAGATACTTCAAAAGAATGCGACCACATTCGATGTATACATTTCTTTCAAGTTTTGATAAGGGGGCATTTCAGAGAAATTATGATTTGGTCAGTGCTGTCCTAATTGAGACATATTTATCCCTAGTGTATGGGATATTGTTTTCTGCCCTTACCAGGGGTCTTGACGTTCTCGCAGTGTATAGACGAACCCATAGGGGCTAGTGACGTTAGGATAGTAGTCACCTAGTCTCCAGAATATATATATATTTATATATATATATAAGAATTAGAGCTATATGAGTTTTCATTCGAATTAATAGGATGGCGAATAGACTTTTGTTTTGTGACTATCTACTTACAACCTTGTCTTTTTAAGCACCAAGATAAATTAGCTAACTTATTGCTGAGTTATAACTGCCAGTTTAAAACTTTTGAAACTATGCAAGTAACCTTGTTCCACTTGTAGGTTTTCACTATTCTAATTTTGTTTATTATATTTATTCTAAAATTACCTCATAAAGCACCATTAATAAGTATTAACTTTATAAGGCTATTTGGGACGAGCCTGATATATTGTTCGTCATAGCTTAACTTTTCTAATACATGCGCAATTTATTGTATTTTTTTGTATACTCATAAAATACAACATGACACCCACTAATGGGTAACTTCATTTATATGTAAGCTATTATGTGTTAAATAAATTATTGTATGCGATGTACTTGTTCTTTCAATAATAAAACTACCCTCCCCCCCCTCCCCCATGGGAGGTGTGTGTCAGAGGATACAATAGTTAAGTTGTTAAGGGCCTTTCATTTCATGTACAACAATTGTAATCTCTAGTTTCCATTGGTAAAGGGCGTGTTTGATTTAGTCGTTTGCATTCAATACAAGTTTTTGTTCATATTTTTAGCTCATTCTATAAATGAATTTAAAGTAATTTTTGATCATTTTTAAGTAATTTATAAGTATTTTTTTTATCAATTCCTGGCCTTGTTAATCAATAATGTGAACATACAATAATATCCTCAATTAAATACAAGGTCTAAAGTGCAGTTTTCTTTTATATAATACCACGTCTTACTCCCTGTCCAAGTTATACGTATAGTCTATGTACTAATTACGCTAATGAGTAAGTGATGAGCCAGGATTAATTTAGAGAACGTGTACCCATATTTTCGAGGAGGTAAAGTGGAAAACATTTTTTGAAAAAAAACTTTCTCTGTACACCTGACTGGGATTTGAACTCCGACCTCTCTATTATCGACAGTCCAAACTAACACGAGAGTAACGCCTTAGGCCATGCGTCCACCTAGGCAGGTTTAATATGCAGTTAAAAGTGAAAATTAATCTTACACTGAAATAATATTTTAAAATACTCTGAACGCTTGAGTTACTTAATACAGAATAAAATATTCTTATATACAAGAATTATTAGATAATTGATAATGGATCAAATTTAGTAAACACTTCCACGTAGCGGGTGTGGGAAATGGCATCAACACTGCGGCAACTTAACAGCTGTGTATTAAGGTCGGTGGAGGCTAAGTTCTATAAGGACACAGTCACGTGGTGTATACCATGTCCCACTGAACAGGGCTACGTGCTGGTGCCTGTCAGCAGCGTTAGGATCTGGTGAGACAGAGAGCAAATGATGCTCATGATGGCTCAAGATCGAACAGCCAGGTCATGACCACATAGGGTGGTAGTTTCACCGTAGTGCTGTGGTATTATCAGGAAAAGAGAAAACTGCCACACTATATATTCCCTGAAAACCCCTTTTATCAAGTGAAAAAAATTAATGATGAAAAATGCTGGAGGCAAACTAGCTCCCCTTTCAGATGTTTGGACAGTGACTACTTCAAGAAGATTGATCAACAAAGAACAATCAGTAAATAAAACTTTATCTTTCAGCTTAGGAACATAAGGACAATGAAAAGGGCTGGAGAACAGAATAATCATAAAATGAAAAGGTGGGGTGTGAACATAGCAGGTTTAAATGAAGTCTGGTGGAAATATTAAAGTGAAATAATATCCGGAAATCACACAAAGTTCTATTCAGGTGTAAAGAGTACAGAAAGAGGAGTGGCAATAGTGATGACAAATTAAGTTTTGAAAAGTGTCACTAAAGTGATGTGTTATAGAGATAGATGAATGTTTGTGAAATTTAACGCTGAGCTAGTGGATATTTTTATAGTGAACGTGTAGATGGCGACAACTTACCACGATGGTGTTGGGGTACGAGAAATCTATTATGAAGTTTAAGTAAACCTTTAACATGAGGGAAAAGGGAGGTGAACACTATCAACAAGGGTGATAAGAACAGTGTGGTTGGATAAGGACGGGAGCAGAATATTTTATATACACACATGGACTGGGGAAGAGAAACATCAGAGGACAGATACTCTTCAAATTCTGCCAGCGGAATGACCTTGTGGTGGTAAAGACCTGGTTCAAGAAATGGAAGACAATATTGTACGTGTAAACATGGAAGAGACCAGGAGACTTCAGCAGGTACTAACCAGTCCACATTCTTGTCAAACAACGATTCAAAAATGTAGTGAAGGATGTGAAGACATTGCCAAGTGACAACATCAATTCGGTCAACCACCTGCTGGTGGCTTACATTGAAACAAGAATAAAGAGGATCATGAGATGGGACTTGTAAAACTAAGAAGAGATAATGACATTGTGAGAAACTAAATACAACCAAAGGTAAATGAGGTTACAGAAGAGAGTATAATTATGGAAGGGAAGTGAAATAGTTCTAAGAATATTTTCTTGAATGTGCTTACTGACCATATCGGAAAAGTGAAGAGGACTGCATGAAAGTCCTGGGCAACAACATACATTTTTCAGAAAATGGAGGAGAGAAGGAAATGTAAAAGTCAACAAAAAATAATATATTAGGCTAAGCAACATATTAAGGAGAGAATAAGACAAAGCTTGGAAAAATAATATAGAGGACACATGCGATGAGATTATCGAAATGCAAAGAAAGGGAGGAGTTAGGACCTAATGTACCAGAACGCAGAGGAACTGGAATAGATTGAAAGCCAAAATTGTGTTCACAACACAACAGATGATGACGGATAATAAATATTTTCTTAGGATTTGGTATATATAAACTGTACGATAAGGTAAATCGACCAGTGAACCTGGATAATGAATCAGAAGAAGGTGCAGAGGGAAATTAAAAGTACTCAAAAATTTAAAAAGTTAATTGGAGAAGGCCATTAAGGACATGCGATGAAGGACATCTGCTGTAGATGACGATATAGGCCTACGTGATTACCTGATGAAAGAGCTGGGAACAGATGGGTTTATGTTTTTAACAAAACTTATAAATTATATTTAAGAAACATGAGATTTTTATTTTATTTTATTTTATTTCCTTTATGTGCTGTACATTGACTATACATCTTAGTACTCTAAGTCTACTCCTTTTATTCTCTTTCTAGTGTATTTTCATATACTTTGTTTTCTATTTTATTTATTGTTATCTAATCTCATATGTGTGATGTTCCTTTTATAAACTTAAACTAATTTTATAACTAACTTATATCTAACTTAATACTAATACAACATGAGATTTTTCCCAGATCTTTCTAGACGTAACGATGGTGGTCCTAAAGAAAAAAAGCCGAGAAATACTTTGAACACATGAACATTAACCTAATTTACCAGGTAGGTAAAGTGAGACTGAATGATGGAGAGACCAACAGTGTTGAGAAGGAAAGAGGAGTGAGACAGAGATGCTGTTTGTCCCTCAGTCTGTTCCACTTGTTTGGAGAGTAGCTAGTCAAGGAAGACCTGAAGGGAAGTGGAAATTTCAGGATAGGAGGATTCGTCACCAGCACAGTAAGCTATGTAGACAATCTAGTATGTCTGGCCAAAAATGAAGAGTTGCAGGAAATGATGGTTCAGCTGATGGAGACAGGGAGGAGATATGGCATAAAGATAAACATTTAGAAGTCAAACGTTATAGTGATTTAAAAAATGGATAGCCACTTAAAATAAAAATTGGAAACCAAGATTTGTAAAATCATAGAGCAGTCCAAGTACCTGAGAAGTCTTCCGGCAAACGATCCGTACTGCAAGAAGAAAATTAGATACAGGATCACCATGGCCAAATAAACTTTCAATGAAAAGAGGTTGCTGCTTACCAGTAAGTTGAGTTTGTAACTGAGGAAGAAACTAATGAAATCCTACATTTGGAGTAATAGCCTCTATGGATCAGAAACTTGGACCTCCAGGAAGATAGAAAATAAATATTTTAAAGAGCTTTGAAATGTGGTGCTTTAGAAGACTTGAGAAGCTCAGGTGGACAAACAGCGTAACAAATGAAGAAGTTCTTAGAAGAGTTGGTGAGAAGATAATAATTTTGGATGTGATTCTTCGGTACAATTCAAACTGGATTGGACACATCCTTAGGAGGCAAAATTAGGGAAAGAGGAGCTTAGGAATAAGAAGGATTAAAATATTTGTTGACTTGGAGGAAAGAAGAAAATTCTGGGAGCTGAAGGAGGAGGCAGAGGACAGGATGCATTGGCGGTCTTAGTTCACGGACAAATGGAATGGACCTGTCGAAAGACAGAAAACCTAATTGTAATTAATAAATAGCTATGTAATAATTAAATAATTTTATATTAGGTTTAAATTACCAAAAATATCACCTACTAAACCTAATTTATCCATTTTTGTTCCCTTATTTAAAATAAATTGTACGGAACTCCGCTCGGACTTTCTCACTACATTGTTAAAAAATGGAAATATTTACTCAAAACTCGTAATATATGTGAAACTAAATAATATACACTAGTAAACCCGAGCATAAATAGAACTATGTTTATGTAAAACATTTTTGAGTCCCGGTTTTAAATTTTATAATTTTATTTTTAAAGAATTATTGTCCTCATTTGTATGTTTTTAAAGATTAAAAATATCAATATTGGGCCCACAAGGGTCAACACTTCGTATTAAAATTTCGACTTCTAGTTAAAACTTTTGACATTTTATTAGGTGTTGCACATCTTCATATCATCGCATTGTTGTAAAATTTCTGATTTATAAATTTTTACCAATAAAAATGTAAATACTGATTATTGAGTCAAAAATGGATATAGTACAAACATTTCTCCAAGGAGGTTTACAGAAAAGTAATAGTAAATGTTTTGAAAGACCTACTTATATTTAATTACTTTATGGCATTGGAGAGTTATTGCGTTAAAACTTAAGTAGTATCTCTTTACAGCTAAAGCTCACAAAATTGTATTAATATATTTGCCAACAACTCAAAAACAGTTGGTTTTATAAAAATATATATCATATAAAAGTTTTTAATTTTTAATAGTACTACAATTTTGCAATTATAAATTATTTAGTATCTCAAATAGTTGCAGAGACAAGGAAATATCTGATTGTTTATAGTATCCTAAAAGTCATTTTTATGGAGAAATTAAAATAGCCATTTTATTTATAATCTTAATCAAGGCATAGGTACGAATTTTAATCAAAATCGTTAAAGCCGATTGTGAGAAAATAGATTCTTTTCGCCCTTTATTAAACTACTCTTAATTTTAAGTTAAAACAGACACACAGACAAACGTCATTGCAAAGACCACTTTTAGGAGTTTGGGGGATCACAAGACGTCGAAATCCATCAAAATTTCAGGTTATAATCTTTTTACGGTCGCAATATATTATATTTAGTGCTCGAAAAGTTAAAAAGTATATATATTTAATATAGCTTGAAAGTTATTGGTTTTATAAAAATATGCTTTTACAAAATATTTGTATTATAAATATATCTACATATTTGTAACGATAAGTAATTTCTTATCTCAAATAGTTTCGTAGATATAATAAAAAATGATAATTTACGCATCAGACCGGAGCCCATAAAGTCATTTTTCCAAAATATTGATAGTAGCCATTTTTTTTAGGAATAATTATAAATGTTCAGAAATGAAATTTAAACAAAATTGTTAAAGCCGATCTTGAGAAAATCGACTTTCTCTCTTTTTTCCCTCCAGTAAACCACCCTTAATTTTAGGGCTATATATCAAATTCCAAAAACCCATAGGGCGACCCTATGAAAACCCTAGATACCAAGTGTAAACCGATCGGTAAAATAGTTTAGGCTCTAGTCGAGGTACGGACAAACAGACAGATGGAAATTCAAAAACCACTTTTTTGGATTCGGGGGGTCATTAAACGGCGATATTCATCAAAATCTCGAGCTCGTTTTTTTTTGACGATCACAATACTTTCTCTACCTGTAAGAGAGCGAGAAAGTAAAAAGTCAGATTTTAACAAAAATCTGTCTTTTCACCTAAAAATAATCAATATTAATTTTCTCGATTCTTTCAATAATTAACTAATTGAGTATTATAACCAAATCAGCAAATCATTTACTTATGTAATAGCTAAAAAATAAATAATAATGTTAAAATGAATTAATTCATACACGCTTTGGTGGCGTAATTGGCTAACGCGCTAATTTCGTGTTGAGCTAGACTGCCGAGGACGGGGAGTTTGAGGTTAAAATCTCGGTTGGTTGAACTAGAGGTGTTTTTCCCTAATTGGCTTTCCATTATCCCTTCACGCAAATGCGGGTTCACCTCGTCTGAATCCAACCTTCATTATCACTAATCCATTATTGTAATTAGTACTTAAGCGAATAACTCGAAAGTATAGTAAGACGCGGTGCTAAATAATAATAATAATAACTTAATAGTATATATTATGTCACTGTGAGTCATACGTCCCTATTCAGGCTAGCCGAATATTTACATTATTGATGTAGGAATGAGGATGATGGAATTTGGAGTAAATTTTCTTGTACTTGCTTGGATGAAGAGTGGAAAAAAAATGTATTCCCATCTCAGGAGACCAAGACGAGATTCGATCTCTTACAAAAAATTTTTGTAGCCAACAGTTAAAATGTTTTCCTAAATTATTACTGTTATTTCATAGGTATTGATAATATCCATCAAAAGCTACAGCTACAATTCACATGATTTGACGTATGAATACGTGAAATTAGCTTCTTCTAGTTGTACAAAATATTTGCTTCTGTAAGAAAATAGTGGTATTCAATAAATATTAGTACATAATCACATTAAATAGGCTACATTAGTAAACATTAAATATCTCATAAGTTGTTTTACGTTCAACTTTAAAAACAGAGTGATATCTCCTTATTTAAATAATGTTAAAATTTGTGTACGTAAATAAAAAGCCTGTAATTTTTGTACAGATAATTGTTATCGATGCGGGGAAGAGTAGTAGAAGGTATGTAATTAAATTTCCTCTTTATTTATTTATCCTCTCATTCGCCCTGTTGTTTCGCAATCACCTACAAATTTACTACCTACGCTTGTTCTGTTAGGCTCGCACCACACTCCTTTATATGTAAATTAGATATTTTCTGAAAGACTCGTTTTAAATAATCATCTCTTTTTATTGTGTATCGAACAAGTGAGAGGAAAGATCACTCATTGTTTGTTTCTCGTTAGACAGATAATTTTAATCCCCCATTGTTTTAATGGTTTTTGAGGACCTCTCATTATCAATGAGATTCGGGTTAAGAGGGCACGGAAAGCTCCGAGAATACGAGAGTGGTTTTAATTTAATGATATTATATATTACCACTGGAGCTATATCGTCACTGTTTATAAAATGTAGATAAATATACTGTATTAAAATGTTTTTGGATTCTTGTCACGCGAATTTGTGTTTCTATACAAGGAGTGCCGTTTTTTCGTGACTAGGGTTGCAATGTTTAATTCTTTTAATAGATATAAAATATTTAAAACATTGTTGGTAACAAGAAAGTGTGCTTATATTTTACAAATAAAAACCAAAACCATAAAAATTCGTAGCATTACAAATAAAAATATTGACAAAACTAAATTTTGGTTCGATTAATTTTTTTAGCACTGAATCTTACTGCCTGTCCAGGTTGTACACGTATTTACTAACTACACTACTTAGATGGGGATGATGAATGTTGAACTTAGAGGAAGTGAACCCACATTTGCGTGTAAGAAGATTGTAAAACTATTTTGGGAAAACCACCCTCAGTACAGACAACTGGGATTTAAACCGTGATTTCTCTGTCATCGGCAGTTTAGTCTACTCTAAGAGTGGCGCCTTAGATGATGCAACCAGTGAAGAGGTGGGGGGGGTTTCATTCTAAAACATTCGCCAGCTAATCATAGAAAATTTGTTGTTAAGAATGTGTTTGCATTTTAAAATTTGTTGCACTCAATATGACACGTTTTGTCGTCATTTACATAAAGTGATCTTACTTTTCTACTACTGGACTTGTGTATCATGCATATGTTTCCACATGTGATTTCCCCATCCTTACTTCACAATAATGCGGATGCATTTAATCTAGGTTTCACTCTTCATTTTATGTATCTAAATTAAACCATTAACCGATAGCCGTGGCCATAAATATAAAATTAAATAATCATAAATTAAAAAGTTTATTTTTTTTTCAAACTCAATAAAAAATATTATTATTCAACTCTATTAAAAAAATATAGACTCTGAACTATCGTAAATTTCGAAACAATCCCTTTAGCTTGTTCATCCTGTTGTCTAAAAACATGACATGACCTGTCGCAAGATAACAATCTTAAGATGATAGCGCAAAACACTCCAAATTCGCTGAACAAAATGCAAACAACATTGAAAAGAGCGGCCAAGAGGACCAGCCAGATATACCAACCAACGAAAGGTTGACGCTCTGATAATGATCCAGCTCACGGATGAACGGCAAGAAGAAGATACACTTGCACGCTACAATCACAATGATAGGTGTCACTACGGTACACTTACTAGTAAAGCTCTGTACACTTTTTGAAAGTATGGCCAATTCACGCTATAACAATCATATTTTATAAGCGTGTATAGTTCCCAATATTACTTTTAAAAATCCATATCGGCCCAACTTATTTTGCTTGCAAAACTAAAAATAGTGAATCAACGCATAAATTAATGGCTTAAGGAAACACAAGAAATTTTAATGTTAAGTTTTCAAACTATTATTTTATCATCACCTGGATAAATTTCATTAATATTTTCTAGACATAATATTTTTGTTTCAGATCAATTATATTTTAACAAATGTAAAATCTGGTCCTCTTATTATGTTTACAGAATAATTATATTTTAAACACATTGGCTATATGAAGGACGTTTCTGCCAGTGAGAGAGAAAAAAACATTAACGTACAAAGCTTCATTGGTTTCTATAGTCCAATTTTTATAAGAATCGCCTTAGCTAACAGTTAAAAAATTACTAGAACTAATTCAGGTATTCATACATCAATCAATTCTAAGTACATATGTCACTTTTGATAGAAGTAATCAATACCTATAAAATAACAATAATAATATAGTAAAATGTTATCATTGTTGACCGCAATAAAATGCTGTTTTTTAATTTTAAAAAGGCTCTTACTATGAAAATTAGATTGTTTATATTTATGTTTCATCTCACTCTCTATCCTTGGTTCAATACTCATCTAGACACTAACATGAACATGCAAATAATATTGTAATATTTTATTGTTTGGGAGATATGAAATATATATATTTGGACCCACAACTAAATTGAGGGATTAATTATATATATATATATATTTATATATATTTGGACCAGAAACTATATTGAGGGATTAATGGCAGAGAATTGAAAAAATATAGATTAGATTTATATTAATTAGTCAGATGAGAAGTATAATTTAGGATAATCCTTATAAATAAATAACTGCTACACAATATATATTTTAGTAGTATAATTATCATTTAGTAAACTTACATTAAATTATGAAAAACACTTTCACCCCAGCAGAATTATTCTCAATCGATCCAATACTATCAGAAACACTCTAAGTCACTATTTAGATAAGAAAACTCACTTTTAATCCAAATTCCAAAGTTTAAAACGAATGCTAAGTAGGAATATGTGTTAAATTTTTAACCATAGGTACCTACAATAAATAACTCAATCTCAACATGAGAATTCCAAAGCTGTTTTAAGGTTCTCTTCTGCTGCGTTCATACCGGCAGCATGGCGTTTTCCCCGGTGTGCACGTTTAATTGTCCCGCCGAGGAAGGAATGGATTATATGGATTCATTGAGACGCCTTCTTTTCCAGTAGGCAGTGTGTCCATGGGGGTAACTGCTAATGGGTCAGGGGAGATGTATCATGTGGCGTCAGCCTTGGATAGGTAGAGCTGAGCTCAAAAGGAATCTCAGGGTGGAGATGACTTAGATTTTAGTGGACTTTCCTAGAGGAAGTCATGACCACCACTGGTATTGGAGCTTTCAGAGGAGAGTATACTACCACACAGATGTAGTATCATTTTCTGAAAATCAACTTTTTACATTGGGAACTTGCACTGAAGTCATCTAGAAGCATTGATAGCTTGCGATGAACTAATCTTGTATCACTAAGGGATTGCTCTGAACTAATCTTAAAGCATTGATAACTTGGGATGAGCTCATCTTGAAGCATTAATAACTTGGGATGAGCTCATCTTGAAGCATTGATAGCTTGGGATGAGCTCATCTTGAAGCAGTGATAACTTACGATGAACTCATCTTTAAAAATTGATAGTTGCGACGAGCTCATATTGTAGTATTGAGAGCTTGCACTTAACCCATCTCAAAACAGAATTGAGAGCTTGTGATAAACTAATCTTGTAGCACTAAGTGCTTGCTCTGAACTCATCATGAAGCATTGGCAACTTTGAATGAAGGCATCCTGAAACATTGATAAGTTGCGATGAACTCATCTTGTAGCATTGATGACTTGCGATGAACTCATCTTGCAGCATTGATAACATGCGATAAACTCATCTTGAGGTATTGATGACTTGCGATGAACTCATATTATAGCATTGATAGCTTACGATGAACTCATCCTGAAGCATTGATAACTTGCTATGAACTCATCTTGAGGCATTGATGACTAACGATGAACTCATCTTGAGACATTGAAGGCTAGTGATGAACTCATCTTGAGGCATTGGTGACTTGCGATGAACTCATCTTATAGCATTGATAGCTTACGACGAACTCATCTTGAGGCATTGATGTTTTGCGATGAACTCATCTTAAAGCATTAATAATTTGCGATGAACTCATCTTGAGGCATTGATGTTTTGCGATGAACTCATCTTGAGGCATTGATGACTTGCGATGAACTCATCTTCTGACATTGATAACTTACGATGAACTCATCTTGAAGCATTGATAACTTGCGTTGAGCTCTCTTAGTTAATTATGTACTGTAAATACCTACTTAAGGGGAGGTTTGGGAAAGGAAGAGTGAGGTTAGCAAGTTGAGGCAGATCAAAGGCTGTCTGTATCAAACTATCACCATACTTGTCTTTTTAAGTTGGGTATATTTAATAACAGTGACATGCATCTTTTTAAAAAAAAAAACCATGGCACCAGTCTGAAAGTGAGCTATACCGACCGAACAACCATCATATGTTGGAGAAGATTGTCCCAACATTTTCAGATAGAGTTTGTCAAATTGTCAGCATAATGATCCCTCCAGCCTTTAATCTCAGTTTCCTAGACTGGAGCTAATACTTCTCTATTCAAGTAACTTATAAATTGTCCTCTCGAGAATGAGTTGACCCCATTCAAGATTTACTGCTTTACAAAAAGATTTGGGCACACCAAGAATCGAACCTGGGTCCTTTTGATCTTTAATCAGAAACTCTGACCACCAGACCACGCATATGGTCTGCACCATTCTACCTGTAACAAAATGGTTGCACTATATGTAGCTGTGTGAAGACCTCAGAGAGTGTAGCTAGTAACTGGAGTACCTAATTAGGCACGTGACTTATACGAGCAAGCTTCTAGCAAATACACGTGAATGGACCAAAAATTAAGCCACTTTATACAGAATATATGGCACTGATGGTATTTGTATGGAAAGATTAGAGCTATCAAAATTATTGGTCACTGTATTTATCTTAATTTTAGTGAGTTATAAAAATTAGAAATAACATTTCACATAAATAGCTGGTTCAGTCCTTTATAATATAAGAAAGAGAAAGTAGGTTGAGCTTCCTGTTCCATGATTGGTGACCAAATAGCTGGCTTAGTCCTTTATAATATAAGAAAGAGAAAGTAGGTTGAGCTTCCTGTTCCATGATTGGTGACCAAATAGCTGGCTTAGTCCTTTATAATATAAGAAAGAGAAAGTAGGTTGAGCTTCCTGTTCCATGATTAATGACCAAATAGCTGGCCCAATCCTTTATAAAATTAAAAAAAGGAAATTAACTTGAGCTTCTGGTTCTCATTGTTCCATGATCACTGTCCAAGTAGTCAGTTTTGTCCTCTTGTTTCTAACCTTTTTTATAGCTCCCCCTTTCCCTTTCCTCGGCAGGTCTTAACTACATGATCAATAAAAAGTCAAGAAATATTCCACGCACGCTGGGGTAATAATATGCTAAAGAAGCGAGACGAACCTCCCTCTGATTCCTTTCTTCCAGTAAATTAATTAAATTACTGGTGGACTTCGGTGGCACAGTCGATAAAGTTCAGGTCGATCTGATGCTCGATTCTACGACGATAGTGGATTTTAAAAAACCTGACATATTTTGAAAATGGCCATAACAGTTAGTTTCCAAGTTTTAGAAGTGTTTGACATGAAAACATAGGCCTGTATACTTGGCTTTGAGTACAAGTTCGATAAATGATCACTTAATTAATGATGAGTGATTTTTTGAAAATACTAACTATCTTAAAATTTTCTATATATGAACACTTTATTTTAAAATTAATGTATAAAATGTCTATTGTGACTAACAAGATTATGTATTTGTTTTTATGAGGAAAACATACTTAAACGTAGTACACTCAAAAACTATTTTCGAAAATTATCCTAGAAGCTATGTAATACACAATATGAGAAAGTTTGTATGATTGTAACTTACCATTTATTTTTATTATGACCACAATTCAAAATTATAAGGATGTTTATAATTCGTTTTGTGATTTTTGAAGCGTCATTATTTTAAATAGTATCGCAGTTTGAGAATATATACATTCACAAAGGTGGTGCCCTTAAGGTACCCTTGCTATCCTGGATGAGATTAAGAGACGTCATTTCTTTACCCTTCCCCTTAGAAATATTGTATTAATTATAATGTGTTAACACTATTTATTAGATAGTTATCCTCAACCAGCCTTCTTATTGGATGGGTAGTTACTAAGCCATACCCACCTCGGTGGTGTAGTTGGCTGACGCGCTTGTCGTGTCAAGCTCGACTGCTGAGGACGGGAAGATCGAGGTTCGAATCTCGGTCGGGTGAACCGGGGGAGGTTTTTCCTAAATGGTTTTCCACTCTCCCTCCACTTAAATGCAGGTTCACTTCCTCTAAGACAAACTTCCCAATTCCTAATTCATTAGCGTAATTATTACTTAAAGCGTATAACCCGAACGGGTAGTAAGACGCGGTGCCAAATAATAATAATAATAATAATAATAATAATAATAATACTAAGCCATCGTCCAGTTGTTATAAGCGACCACTTATTGGAGGGGGAAATATTCTCACCCTGTGGTATTTATTATAAATAACAGTTTATAAACATAAAGCTCATCGGAATAGTCATCAATTATTAGTTTAGAATGCTCTGCTGTGAACTTAATAAAAAAATATATTGTCCATGGAAGATTATAGTAGATATATATTTCTAACTATTTAGTCTACTTAATATCAGAACTTCGTAATTTTACGTAAAACGTAGTTAAAAAATAAGCTAATTTCACATTTTAGTAAATATATATATATATTTAAATGCTAAAACTCTAGAGGTAATCTTCTTAACCCTATAGAAACATGTTGATACGTTTCATCTTCATTTTTGCTTGAATTATATTTGAAAATAACAAATCCCTTCATAATTATTGACGCGGTTTTTCTGTACGTGTGCAAAGCATCTCAGAGCTACAGTAAGCTGCACCTTTTGAATTCATCCACTGAGTCAACTGAAGGTAAGAACTTGGTTTCACTACTGCTTCATATTTATTTGTATAACATTCTTTTAAATATAAGAAGATTATACAGTTATGCACTTCATGCCCACCTTCAACACCCTTTTTTTATGTATACTACTTTTTTTATATAGATATTTAAGAAGCACGTTTCAATAAAACTCAAAATATAACTACTTGATTGTATTTTCATTCCCAGCCTTGGTTATAACTTTCGTTAGCCTAGATTTGACTAATCCAGCTTATCTTGAGTCCTATTTAGTTCGGATTAGTGGAAAGTCTACAGATACTTTTTATTTTTGTTTCTCATTTCCTCTTTGGCTCTATTCTTCAAAACTCGTAGCTCTTTCTCCCTAAATTTCAAGTTTTAACAAAAGTCTATTTACTGTTTAATGTAATATTGATGTTACGCCGACTTATTCCAAATGCCAGGAAATACATTCTCCATCTTCTGATCCCTAAAAAAAA
Source organism: Timema poppense (assembly GCA_902141375.1). Lineage (NCBI taxonomy): Eukaryota > Metazoa > Arthropoda > Insecta > Phasmatodea > Timematidae > Timema > Timema poppense. The sequence continues at coordinate 41,004 of CABFOV010001875.1, read as the reverse complement.
AAAAAAAAAAAAAA
>CABFOV010001875.1:0-40793 GCA_902141375.1 Timema poppense | reverse complement strand
GTATAGTGTGGTTTTCCCTGTAATGTGAAGGTTTGAGTTTGAATCCCAGACTTGTTCTGATGGTTGTTAATCCTTAATGGTTTACCACTCTTTATCCAAGCTAATGCGAGTACATTTCACATTCCCTCTCTATTAATCTAGCCTTAAGATGGAAAATTATGGATTTAATAAGGAAAGACCCCGTTTTTCACACCTTTTTTATTTTTTTAATGTTTGCATGATCAGGTTTTAGTGGAACAATCATACATTATTTAACTATAATTGAATAAAATATTAAAATCACAGTTAATAAATAAATTAATTTGTAAACATCGTTAAAAGCATGAACATCGTTTTAAAGACTTGGTTTTCACTTTCTAGAAGACCATTAGACAAATAACACGACAGTGTAAATTAGAGACAAATTATTTTGGCCAACAATTTTCTTTTGAGTCTGTTACTATTAAAACGGCTTGTTTGGAAAAACAGTTTCCTCAATAATTACAATGATTACACCCATAAATTATGGTGTCACAATTACTTCTGAATGTCTCAATTTTGTTACAAAAGTATAGTCATCATAAATTAAGCAAAACATAAGCCTAGGTTCAGAATCATGATTATTTTGCTTAGGAATCTTTTTTTTTTGTAAACAATATCATCATAAATTGTAGGACAGCATGAAAAATAATAATGTGAATCAATTATTCAAAAGATACGCACACAAATCAACTATGGGCGTTCCTTCGTATTGTTTGTTTAAGAAATAGACAACCAAAAAATGGTCGTGAAATAAATGGTGGTTATAAAAAATAGACAAGAACGAAGTGGTCAGCATGTTAGTCAAGTTTGTTTTTTACTGTTGGCTCAATGTGCGCATATTAATACAATATGATCGATCATTACTTCATGCGCAAGTAGAAGATGAGCATGATATTACGTCTTACTACCTGAGGTGGAGATAAGGTGGAATTTTAAAGAAAGTGTACAAGCATTTTGGCCAAGAGAAAATAAACTAACGCTTTATTAAAGAAAGAAAAATCAATACACCTGACCGTAATTCGAATCCCGACCATCCTTTGTCAGAAGTAAACCATAAAACACGTGAACGTATTATTTGTCTCTGTGCTAATCTGTTTTGGTTTAAAATTTATGCATCACACAGAATCATATTTACTACTTAAAATAAGCCATCAGTTAAATTTATGTTGATCTTTTTTTACTTGCGAATTTTTATTTAACCAACTATATTAATATAATATGTAAAAAAAATCAAGTATACACTGTTCACAATTATTATATACATTCCAATTTTAATAGTAAAGCCCATATTTCGCCACTAAAAAGTTACAAGATCTACTTTCACGTATTCATACATCAAGTCATGTGATCTGCAGCTGTTACTATTAATATATATCATGAATATCTAGAAAATAGCACTAATAATATAGTAAAATGCTATTAATTTTAGACGCTAGGATAAATGTTCACATTTGCTAAAGGTTTTCTCCTACTAAAATCCTACGATAGTCCCAACCGAGACCGTGATCAACCTCCATCACGTCTATAAGGGAATTGCCATAGCAATAACCTTTTATAAGACCTAAAAGATAAATGTATAGAAGCCCTCATTGACAAACAGTCACTATGTATGTTATCTTACATCTATTAAAATAGACACAATCTTTTAAAAGTGACGGCGGGAGAGCACATAATTTCATATATGAATACATTAAGGTCGATTTGTTAACTTTTTGTGAACTGTCAGAGAAGGTTTTTATCATTTAACGACCCGACACTATGGAAGGAGAAGTTGAGTTTTGAAAAATACCGTTCATCTGTATAAACCCTCTTCTTCCATGTCCTGTCCTGTTTCTCGCAGGAGTCCGGGGCTTTTGTTTGCCCTAATTGGCCCAGTTCAAAGTGAGGTATTTCGGCCTCACCACGAGCGGTTTTTTTTTAGGGCCAACTCATTAACTGAAAAATAATTAGCAACTCATCATAGTCCGACGAGGCAATGAAACGTCACTGTTCAAAAGTTCAAATAAATCAATCCTTAATTACTTAATTACTTCATATATTTTTGCTTTCTATACCCGACTGAAACCGAGGAGCTTGAATAATTGAATCATACGCCGAGAAGCAATTAGTCATCCATCTTTTAAAAATCCCCAAAGAGAGAGAAAGAGAAAATATGAGAGGGACGATGATATGGGGGGTCGGGGGGGTATGAATGTATACAGTTTCACTTCAAAAGAATCAATCACTTTCGTACATATTTATTTACCGGCATCCACTGTTTAGATAACCTCATTTAGATTTCTATTAACGTCACTTTTTTAATTCGCTTTTTCCCCTCACACTCCTTACCCCCTCCCCCCCGTCACTCCCTTTCTTTCTCTCATCTGCGTTTCCCCCCTCCCCCTCAACACCATTTTGAAATTAACGTGAGGGGTTAATAACGTGCGCATAATTATCCCTTCAGCGTTTGACGCTGCGTTCCCTTGTGATAAACTCCCGAGCATCCCATTAACAGTAATGAATTCTAATTGCTGTATCCCCGCTGCAATGTGAACATTGTGGCTGGAATACCCTCCCTCCTGACCACCCCACACCCCCACCTTACCTACCCACAAGGGTGTAAGTTATTGACAGCTCTATTAAATTGTCTGTCAATATTGAAAATTAATTCGTATATACCCCGAGCTTGAGACCCGTCATAACTGAGGCGTTTAGGGGCCAAGTTTGTATGTAAGTGATTGACTGGCAAGTGAAGCTCTTGGTATTAAAAATTGAAATTTTGATGATGATGATGACTTCCGGGATGTTAGTTTATCATGGCTTGTTTCTCGATCCTTATATTGAAAAGTAATTTTCATGAATTGACCAGTGAACTTTCTAAGTATCCAACTGTACATAATATTCTAAGGCATCTTTGACACTCGTGAACGGTTCTTCTATATTATTATTATTATTATTATTAGCACCGCGTCTTACTACCCGTTCGGGTTATACGCACGGTTCTTCTATAAATACCAAATATTTATTAATTGTCGTGTTATTAATCTACATTATTTCAACAAGTGTAATCAATCCCAAAACTTAATAAACACGTATTTAAAAAAAAAAAAAAGCCATCAGTTAAATTGAAAGAAATGCTTGATTCTGTGTTTACATTTTTTTTAAACATATAAATATGAACTTTAATTTTATTAACTCACTTTTCATCATAGTTAGAAAGAGAATCAACCTCAAACAAAATCTAAAAAAAAAAAAATATTATCTCACTGTGGACATATAGGTTTCTAAACAAAATAATATAAATATAATGTAATTTTTTTTTATTTCTTTCGTTGATTTTTTTGAGCATTTGAGAAGTTGATGAAGGAGACTGCTTAAGATTAAAATACAAATTGAGCTATTGTTTTCTCTAAGACAAATAAACCGATCTATATTAATAAAAGTATAATGGTTATGTATATATGTATGTATATTTGTCCAAAGAATTTTTAGTACTTTTCAATGAAATAGAAAAATGAAATTTGGTGAAATTGTAAAGGAACCACTCAAGAGGTGACCAAATTTTATTAAACTTGAAAATTGTTCAAAAATATAAATTATAAAAATAAAAACGTGATTTACTTTATTATTTAATTCGTAGAAATGTTATTTGCATTTAGAAATCTAGGAGAACCTAGAATAAAAATTCCTATCTCAAATCCAAAGAGAAATTACGGATTATAATTCTGTGACCTGGGTTTATGGTTTGGTTGGTTTGTATTCATATTAGTTAGCAAAATGTGTGTTTTATGTTAATGAAAATTTTAAAAGTAACGTTAAACGTATTTATTTAATTTGAGATGTCATTCAGTTAGCCTAGATGTATTCATAAAAACCAATTACTGCTTTAATGAAAATACAGATAACACTTCAGATTAGCAAATGACATAACCTTATAAATAAAATTAATGTTTGATAGTTGGTTTGTGTAGGTCTAGTACTAAACAAGGCCTATACCACAGAGGCCACCAATCTGTAACAAAACTATATTCAAATCTAATCTACTCAACAACTTTAGCGAGTTTGTCTCAAGGGAATGTGTGTTCATCTCAAGCCTTAAAAACACCAATATTTCTCAGCTGCTGCTGCTGTGAATAGAACCAAGGATCTCTGACGCAGTATAAGGACAAAGTACCGACTGAGCTAATGCTTTGGTCGGTAAAAGGTTTCAACCAAGATATAATATTGAGATGTGGTGTGAAGAGCAATGGACGCTTGACAGGATGACAGAATAATGTATGAGAAAGAAGAAAGAAACCGCTAGCAGGTTCAAATGGAATGTATTGACTAATGACCGCACATTCATTAAGCTGTGTTTTTGTTAGCTATCATATTCAGCTCAAGGGCTATTAACGACTTAATCTAAGGGATAAAGACGAGAAAGGTATACCTAATTATAGCAAATGCACCTACACTAGCGTGGTGAATGGATAGGAAAATCAACGAGTGATAAATAAATAATAAAACAGGTCCCAGTGTGCTCGACCAGAGCCCCGTCTGGTCTAGTTTGCTTGAGACGTGGAGGTTTGCTTTCAAATATCAAGTGAGGCGATAAGATGGTTTTATCCTTATCTCCCCACAGGTTTACCTCCTCAATGCTCTACTTTCCTCATCCTTACCTCAATAGCGTAAAAAGGCGGAAAGTTCGGATGGGTAGTAAGTCGTGGAGCAAGGAACCCCAAATACTTGTCAATGATAACCTTGTACAGTGTGAACATAGCGAATTAGACCATTCGTTCACTAGTATGGTTGGAAGTGCTTTTAATTACATTCAAATAAATTATTGTTTATTAAGATATATTTATTAATTTACGACGTTTTAAATAAATAACCTAGATAATGACTAATGTTCCGCATAAAACATGACCAAGTAGTTTTATAAAATCCACCAATAATAAACAAACACTGATTCACTAAAACAAAGGTTTTGTCCAATGGTTATTTCCCCTTAAAAAAATAGGGGTTAATTATTTGACAGTCAGACATCCATTTTCAACGTTTCTGAAATGTTCATCGTCGTCTCTTATTTTTACTTTCTCTCTATCCGTAGGAGAGATAATTATTGTGATCGTCAAAACATAGAACTCGACGTTTCATGACCCCCTAAAACCTAAAACGTAGTTTCTACTAGGCCTTCTCTCTGTCTGTCTGTCCTTCTGTCTATATCTCAACCTAGAGACGAAACCGTTTTACCAATCGGGCTAATACTTGATTTTTATAAAGCACCCCTGAGTAGTTTTTAGTATTAGATATCTAGTCCTAAAATTAAGAGTAGCTTACCGAAGAGCAAAAAGAGACTGATAAAATCGATTCCCTCCAAATCCATTCTAACTATTATGATTGCATTTTGTATCCAGGCATTGTTTAACATTACAAACAAAATGGCAGTCCTCATTCTCCCATTAAATGAGGGAGTAGGCACTTGTAATTTTTCAACAGAATATCTACCCAAATTTGAAAAACCTCTTTGATTGCATTAAGTAACATATTTTTTTAAGTGCATCAGTAAAAGTGAAAGGGGAAATGACAATACTTTTACACAAAAACAAGAAATCTTCTAATTTAAATATTTTATTTCATATCATACGCAAATAATTTCTGCATTATGGAAGCAATGTAAATTAAATAGCTTGACAGGACAATAATTTTAGCGTTTGACAAGACACAATCTCCGCATATATATATATTATAGATATATGACAAGACTCCATTAAATGAGAAATGTTCTTCACTCTCCAAAAGACATTAAACTTTTAGGTCTTTCTTGACAGAGAGCTATAAATATCAATACTGTTTCTGTCCAAACTTTTTCTTTTGTGCAGTATGTAAACAATCTGTTTTAGTTGGTAAGTTAAAATATAATATATGCTTTATGAGGAAAGGTTGAAGTCATATACTTAGCATAAAAAAGTTTCTTTATATGATCAAACCAGGTTTGGGTTTTGCAAAAAATAAACCACACAGAAGCCAGGCAGTGACAAAATTAATGTTGTTTACAACGAATTAGTAACTGGAAGTTTTTTTTATTTAAGGTAGAAATAATATTTATATAATTACAGGTACTTCAAGCTGTATTATTATACTAAAGGCTGTTAGCTTAAGATATAAATTGTGTTGTATAATTAATCATTACAATATTTCATTTCCTAATGCAAAATAAAACTAGCTCATGAAGATATTTCTTAAAAATGAGTGAGTCATATTAAAATATACACTTATTTCAATATGTTTTTAAACTGTAAATTACATTTAACTATCATTATAATTAACATTTAATTGTTAACCACGTGGCTATTTTGACACACATATTACACACTACTGCACTTACTACTAAACATTCTAAACTAACGTAGTGTAACATCATGAATTAAAACACAAATATAAACACCATTTAGACACCCCAACGGGTATAACAAGGGACTTGTGGACCTTTTAAATGAACACAGTCTATTTGTGGTTATTGTGGTTATTTGAAATATCTATTTTAGTATATTCTGCATTTGATACTTGTATTATGATGAACGTACACAAGCTTTAAAACTAATGGTGTAAGTTTTTTTTATATGATAAAGGTACTGTACACTTCATTTACCATGGACGGATTAACTTAGATGTTTCCATTTTTTTAAGTATAGCATCTTACCGCCTGTTCAGGCTATAGGGATGTGTACTAACTAAGCTAATGTATTAGGGGTGAAGAATGTTGAATTTTGAGGAAGAATACCCTTCTTTGCGTGGGTGAAGAGGGTAAAAACACCGTCAGTACAGCCCCAATCTCCCTATCATTGGCAATTTAGTCTACTTCGAGATTAAACCATGCTGCCACTGAAGCGAATGCTTCCACTGTGAAGTATCTTAAAAAATAGGGCCAAAGTGTAATCCATCATCTAAATACTAGCTACCCTCCAGGGTAAAGAAGTGTTAGATAAAGAACTAAGTTATGGTGGGATAGAAGGGGACGCGAGGAAAGGTAAGTGTTTTTTCAGTTTTTGTGGCAAAACCTTTTTTTGGCCAAAATAAATTAAATATTGATCCAGTAGAAATATGGAGTTTAATTTTCTTCACATGCTGATATCAACAGGTCCCCGAATATCTGTCATAAGCATGTTGGCTTTATCTGACAAATTTTTAAATGAAGAGAAAAGGTTGTCATTAAATTCCAGAACACCCTTGACAGATATTCAAGACATTTTGAGGTCACCGTGTGAAGAAAATTAAATTCTATGTTGGTACTGGAGTGATATTTGATTTATTTTGGCAAAAAGAAAATGTTTTGCCATCAAAATTGCAAAAACACTGGCCATTTCTCGCGTCCCCTTCTAGCCCACCTTTAACTATTTTCATGGTTATTCAACCTTTATAGATAAATATTTTGAAGCGTGAAGTTAAAATATGTACCAAAATGTAGCATTATTATATTTATTGATAGTTTGTATTGAAGATAAGTTTAAATTCACTCTAGAGTTTAAGTCTTAGTTTGTACTAGATGTAGTCGCATTATTTTTTCCAAATATAAATATAAATTATAGCTTGAAATTGCTTTAATATAAATAACAATAAATAATTTAACTAGATATTTCTTAATTAAAAACAATGTGTAACCATGAATATGGTTTAATCTATTCTTCTAAACTCGCCCACACACCGCTGCTGCCATAATAACTATCTCAAATTATTTAAGAAATAAGCAATGGAGAAATAAATATATTCATTATTTTTGGCATGGCATATTTGACTATGCGAGATGCAGCGTCTAGTTTAGCCGCTCTGTAGGGAAATAACCGTGCCCCAGATATACCTGGAGGTTGTCTACACGTCATAGCCTCAATAAGATGACGTGATGATAGTGATAATGAAGGTAAGGAACCATTGTGGGTCTTAAACCTAGCTTAAGTCAAACTAACCAGACCAATATGTTCCATTAAATAACTTACTTATTGTAAAACTAATATTTTAATAAAAAGTTTATCTGAACGTTACATAATAATTAAAAATTATAAAATATTTTTATTTTCTCCCAACTTAATGTATTATTTTGTATGTGTTTATTAAGGAAATATTTTGTTTGACACAAATAAAATAAAAAAACGTGAATTTAATTTTTTGAAAATTAAATTGACCACGGCTCTCAAGTGAAGAAGCAGTGAACTAGAACTACCATAGAACCGAACCCAAATATGATTCATTTTTAGCTGGCCGTTTAGCACATGGTGAAAATAAAATAACATTTATTTTTCTATTTTCATGATATTATTTCATCCGCCTCTTAGTTTCATAAATAATAAACGTAATATTCTAACATATTCCAAATTAAGTATTATTTATATTCTCTTAGCCTAGAAGTAGCAAATTATTTTATGACCCTTCCAGCCTTTTTTTACCCCAACAGACTGAATTATTATTGTTATTTAGCACCGCGTCTTACTAACCGTTCGGATTATACTCTTTAAGTACTAATTACGTTAATGGATTAGTAGTTGGAAAGGTTGATTTAGAGAAAGTGAACCCGAATTTGCGTGGAGGGAGAGTGTAAAACCATTTATGAAAAACCACCCCCAGTTCACCCGACCAAGATTCAAACCTCGATCACCCCGTCCGACTATCGCGTTAGCCAACTACGCCACCGAGGCGGGTAACAGGCTGAAGTCTTCTTTGGAAGTAAATAATTGTGGAATAAGGGAGTAGCGAGTAGTGTAGCGCGTAGTGGAAAGTTCGAGAAAGTAGACTACATATTCTCTCCTAGGCAGGTCTTAGCGAGTTAAAACTCACGTCAGTCTCGGCGGAGATGTTGCGAGGATAACAAACACGCTTAACCCACGTCAGGCATTTCAATGAAATTTTATTAAAATTGAATATAATCTACCCAAGTCTCGATATTGACTTTGTGCTGTAAATCAAATCACAAAACGTGCCGGGCATTTCATTATGATTTAAATGTGTCTTAGTCCGGGGTTCAATCCTCGGTCCCGGCACAGATTTATCTGATTACCAAACCCTTCCTTCACCCCTGACCAGACGTGTATTAATCACAACTTGTGAATGTGGGGAATGCCAGGCCTCCACCGTGGTTCGGATTCCACGTTAAACTGTAACTCCTCCATTTCATCTTACAACCACCCTACCATTACACATTTGCGTAAGTGCGTATAACCCGAACGGGTAGTAAGACGCGGTGCTAATAATAATAATAAATGTGTCTTCATTTAAAGTATTTCCTGTTGAGGTGGAGGCTTCGTCATGCGTGATATATGGCCATGTTACCCATTTGTTTATATCAATAATGGTTTTAAATACAAATATAATTTATATTTTACAGCTAGTTTTAATTAATTAATGATATAATCCTCCCGTAAATTAATGTTACAACGGGAGTCCACGAATACGAGGCAAGACATGGTTTGTAAAAATAATCAAACCCTGAACTGTAAGCTCACAAGATGGGGATTTGTACAATTCATAAAGATAATTTTACTTTGATCAAATATTGGATATCAGAAACATACAATACTTACCTTAAATTTAAAAATTGCTATATATTGATATATATATATATATATATATATATTTATAACACCACGTCCTACTACCCGTTTGGATTATACGCTTATGTACTAATTACGCTAATGGTTTTAGGTATTAGCAGGTTATATTTATGAAAAGTGTACCCACATTTGCGTGATATGAGAGTGGAAAACTATTTTGTAATAACCACCCTCAGTAGGCCTACACTCTACCGAGATTCTAACCTCAATACCCCCATCACGGGCAGTCTAGTCTACTGTGAGAGTAACGCGTTAGCCCATGCGACCACGGAAGGGGGTACTTCCGTTTGTAAAAGGTGGGCAGGGAAATAGTTGTTTTTGCACCGCGCCTCTCTATCCATCGTGTCAAACATCATTTAATTACACTAACGGGGTGGGGATGAGGATGGTATAGCTTAAAGAAAATGTACCCGCATTAGTATGAAGGGATAGTAAGGAAACATTGAGGGGGAAAAAATACCTCAGTAAGTCTGGTTGGGATTCGAACCTCAACTTCCCACGAATAACAAACCAGGTTATACTAAATTGACGTCTAGTCTTACATGGCCACCGATACTATTGATAAATTAATTTTCTATTACATAGTTATATTGAATATTTGACGTAAAGTTTCATAACCACCTAATTATATCAGCCCACAACCTACTATCTAATTTAATTCTAGAACAAATACAAAACACAGTCCTCAGGCCGTCAATTCTTCACTGTGAAAGAATGAATTCCCAATTCAACCAAAGATCAATTTTCCAGCCATGCCGTGAATCTAACCCGGCATTGGCGTGGTGTAAAATGTTTCCAGGGTAAGCAGATATTGTTAAAGCTGTAGCTATGTAAGTGTTCTACCTAACTCAGTCCCCATTTGACCAAGTGAAAATAAGCTCTTCTAGCTAGCAAGTATTTCCGTTGATATCTGACCAATCCAGCGACGGAAACATATCACAAGTACAGTTAAATTTTACTCTGCTTACCCTGATAGCACTCCACTCCACTCCGCTGTAAAATGTAACCCTTAAATAAGTGGGCAAAAAGTATTAATGACGCTATTAAATTAAGGACGAGGAAAGTTAAGGCAGTGTACCCACATTTGCGTGAAGAAAGAGTGGAAAACATTTAATTATTATTATTATTAGCACCGCGTCTTACTACCCGTTCGGGTTATACGCACTTACGCTAATGTGTAATGGTAAGGTGATTGCGAGATGAAATGAAGGACCTACAGTTTAACGTGGAATCCGAACCACGGTGGAGGCCTGGCATTCCTGAAAACCGTTTAAGAAAAACCACCCTCAGTAAACCATAACGGGGTTTGAACCCCAATCACCTCATCATTGACAGTCCAGTCTATTTAGAGAATGACGCCTTAGATCATTCAACCACCGAAGTGAGGGACATTAAGTTAAATAATTTAAAAAAAACACTAAAAACAGCGTAGTCGTTTGGAATAAAACCTTGACCCCCACTGGATCCTTCGAGAGCTCTAACTAACCCTTATATTGGCCCCCTTGATGGTTTTTAATGGTGACATAAATAGTAAGTAGAAGACATATATACCTCGTATTCGTTTGATTCCAAGGCGATTTTTTTTATACCATCTATTTTTTGCACTGTAGACTTGTATGTTTTTTCTTCTGACGCCCACATACTCTACGTAAGTTCTAACGAGCATACGTAGTTTCCCTGAGTATTGATGTATGGACGTGTCAACCTGTTTCTGTGTTATAGGGTTGGTTGGAAAGACGTAGGGGAGGGGATAGAGGGGGGGGGAGGAAACCCGCGAGCTTCGTTTGTTTTCCTCTTAACATCGGCTGAGAGAGTGACAAATAATGGCCCACCCATTTTGTTTTATGGTAGTTGTTTAGTTGGTTGTTTTTAAGGGCCGCTCTAATAGGGCGATACTTAGGGTAATACAGACGTAAATGTATCTTAGATATTCAGTACCTTTCCCCTCCTTTATCGTATAATGCGTAACCAAGCTCGTTTATTTTAATTTTTTTGGTGTGTGCTTGGTCTAATGGCCCTAATCTACCACAGCCCGTCAACCAACTTCCCCCTCACCCCCGTTACTACCCCTTGTAATGCAAACTGCTACGTGCTCAGTAGTGTTATTATAAAAACATCAATTCAGCAAAATACCTTAGATATTGGAGTTTTAGTTGTCATTTAATTTCATTTCGACCAAAAACCTTTTTAATTTCTTTCGACTTCTTGGAGATAGAAGTATTGTGATCATAGAAAAAAAGATTGGAAGCAAGATTTTGATAAATATCTACGTTTCATGACCCCCTTAAACCAAAGATTGGTTTATATTTGGGCTTAGAGCCTAAACTATCTTACTGATTGGACTGAAACTAGATAGCTAGGGATTTCACGGGATCACCCCAAGGGCTTTTTTTGGAATAATATAATCTAACCGTAAAATTAAGGGTAGTTTACTGGAGGCCCAAAAGAGAGAAAAAATTGAGTTTCACAAAATCAGATTTAACTATTTCGATTAAATTTTGTATTCAGGTATTCTTTAACATTGCAAACAAAATGGAAGTTCTAATTATTAGATGAAAATTACTTTAAGCGCGCTTTCTATATAAAGTAATTTCCAATTTTGATCATATCTCCGTAACTATTTTAGATGTAGTTGTAGAACTATTCAAAGTTACTCGTAATATAGTTTATTTCTAATATATGTCTATAAAAGGAATAGTTCTAAGCTATAAGCAAAAGTATTTATATTATAGCCCTCTTTGACAATTCAAAAATTGATTGTTTGGTGTTTGGTGGACAGGGATATTCCTCTTTTCCCATTGTTTCTGTAAAAGTGTATACTATTTCATTTAAGCTCTTTGGTAGTGTGTTTCTGCAACAGTGTATATTATTTCATTTCACAAATCTCACTAATTTTTAGTAACGTCTATATAGTTACTAAGATTTTTTTTAAATTAGTCTGTGTGGTGCACCGTACCATTTATTTCACCAAATTTTAATCACCATCTAGTGCGTTCCACACTACTCTAGAAGTAGATTAGACTCCCGAATACTGGGATATTTAAGGTTCAAATCTCGGTTGGGTGTATTGAGGGTGGTTTTTTCAAAATAGTTTTCCACTATTCTTTCACAAAAATGTGGGTACACTTCTTCTAAATATAAACTTCCTTAACTCCAAAACACTCAACGTAATTATTGCATAAGGGCGTAGCTCAAATGGGTAGTAAAACGCAGTGCTAAATATATTTTTTTTTAAATTACCGTCCTAGCTATGCAAAAACCACTAAAACAAATGGTTAAGGATGGAGGAAGGTAGAATTAGAAATAAATGTACCCACACTAGTGTGAATAGAGAATGGGTATTCATTTAGTAAAAATCAACCTAAATACACACAACTATGATTAACACTAATAAACCAAGAAATTTTAAAATTTAAATACATATTCAAGGAAATGTTTATAGTTTGCACCATAGACTTTTTTTTTACTTTTATATCCATTACGTGCTTGGGGCATAAGACTACTTGATCACCTACTCAAGTAACTAAAATATATAATAATCATAAAATACAAAGACTTAGCACGTTTATATGTACTTGGGGGGGGGGGGCCTTGGGTTGGGTTTTTACCCANGGGGGGGGGGGGACCTTGGTTTGTGTTTTTACACATATTGTAAGCCTGACGTCTTGAATCCCGTGGTCACCAGTCCGAGTAGCTACAAAACCTTAGAACTTAATACATGTGTAAAAAAATGAGGGTGTCCTAATCGGGGTATTTTAGCGTTCATATAATTATATTAATAGCCCGACAACTTAGGCCTGGATCGCTTCATCGCCAGTTTAGGATGTTTAAAATTATCTCATAATAATTGTTCACAATGTGTATGTGATGTTAAATAAAATAGTCATTGTTTATTGTTTGTTCTATAGGAATGTATCACCAAGAAGAAATCTCACTCTCAAATCCAAAGAGATTTCGCGGAACTGATAGATTTACCAGAGTAGCCACAGGCAGTTGAAGCTAGTTATGAATATTTTAATAAAGATTGTAGCTAAATCAAGCTATCTAGCTCATTATAAATGCTAAGGCTTTGATCCAGATGGGCATCATTAACTTTTAATTATTGAAAAATATTTTTCCAACCCAAAATATTAATACAAGCGCCTTTTTTTAATCCTATAATAAAAATACTCAATCAATCATCTGATCCAAGGGCTCCTAAAGTGTGGACCATGTATAATTTTTGTACCTAGAGCTTTTTGTATTCTGCTTTCAACCCTGTTTCCAAGTTTTGTTTAGCGTTTCAATATTGTTTATTATCTGTGTATATTCCTGTTCGGTGTTAGTCAACTGATGTAAGGTTTTGAATCATAAATAATTTTAAGTTTGAACTGAAAGGGGAAAACATTCTTGTTATTATTGCATTAAAATATATAAGAAATTAATGTATTTGATTTTAAGCATATAGCAATTAATGTATAAGGGGAAGGGGAGTAGTGAGGCGGAGGGGGAATGTGGCCCACCAATTATGGCTAGTTTTAAAATAAGCCTACTTCAACAACCAAACTTTAAGCACCCTTTGTCTTACATTAAGTTATCAACTTTAAAAATATGGAAATCTAATATAGGCCTAATATGAGAGATTTCAAAACCAACTAAGTATGAGAGTACTAAAGATGGACATAGAAATAACCTTTAAATCATATAAAACTAATATTTAGAGTAGCTAGCATTCAACTTAATGCTTTCAAATGGGACAACTGTAAAATATAAATAGATTAGTGTAGATTTAATAACGATTTTAAGTCAGGTAAGGTTATTCTCAGGACAATCTAACTATAGTCTAATAACTAAAAACATGAGTTTGTAAAATAATCATAGTATTTAACTATCACCTATTAATAAAATGTGCTGCTATTAATTTTTTTCCCTAAGTTTCATTCATTAAAAAAACGACGCATTTTATTTCGTACCAGATGATCATGTCGAAATCTTATCAACGGTTTTGAATTCCAGAAGCTCCTCTCCAAAGTTACCTATTAATTTAATAATTTTTAAAACCAGCAGCAGCGCAGCTAGTTGATATTCAGGCTGTTTACCGGGGCAAGTGATTAGTCCGCTAGCCCCAACACTGTCATTAGTTGGACGTCGATATTAAGTGGTTGACTAAACATAGAGATGACCGGTTGGTCGCCAGCCAACATTTGCCATGGGACACGGCGCGTGGAACAAGGGCTCAAGTCGCCAGTTCTTGGGAAAACTTTGGGGAAGTTCTCGAAAGGAATTTGAGTTCATTCATCTCTTTGAGAAGCTACATTTAATTGATTTTATTTTTATCTATTTCTTAGGAAAGTTTCAGTTTTGTATAAGGAAATGTACTTCAACAAATCACGGGAGAATTTACGAACACGATTTATTTTATTATATAATTTAATTTTATTAAAATGAATTTGAGACAGATTCTAAAAACTGGCAATCAATATTAATATAAAATCATAGGTCTATCATTAAAGTACTTTGAAATCTAAAACTCCAATTTTAAATAAAGTAAGCTATTGATCACCTCAACGGCCGCATGTTCTAACGCGCTACTCTCGCAGTGGTCTATACTATTGATGACGGGGATATCGAGGTTCGAATCTCGGTCGGGTGTACCGAGGATAGTTTTTTCTAAAATAGTTTTTCAGTCTCCCTCCATGCAATTCTGGTACACCTCCTCTAAATATAATATTTATTATCCATAAAACCATTAGTGTAATTATAGTACAAAAGCGCATAACCCAAACGGGTAGTAAGTAATACGTGGTGCTAAAAAATATGTAAACTATCATAGAAATTATATATTTACTTGGAAAACTAGTTATCTCAAAATTGGGTATGTTTAAAACCAAGATTATTAATTGAAAAGGATGAAGAGAGTTATTAAGAGGAAGTTTACGTGCATTTGTGTGGAATGGCGTGGAAAAACCATTTAGTAAAAATCACCATCATTAAACCTGAGTGGGTTACATGCCCCGATCTTCCAGTCTTCGACAGTCCATTCTATTGTGATAGTGACGCCTTAGACCATACGATCTCCCAAATGAGTTACTTAATCGTTAATTACAAAATGCTGGCTATTAAATATATTTAATATTAAATGACAGTTTCATACTGATATAGATACGTCATCCTATTATATATTTGGTAATTAAAATCACTACTGGTGACCTGATGGTTTAGGGGTAAGGTGTCGGACTTCTGTGCTGGAGTCCGGGGCTCTATCCTGGGTCCTGGCACAGATTTATCTGATTGCCAAACCCTTCCTTCACCTCTGACAAGACGTGTATTAATCACAACTTGCGAATGTGTGCAATGCCAGGCCTCCACCGTGGTTCGGATCCCACGTTAAACTGTAGGTCCTCCATTTCATCTCACTATCATCCTACCATTTACACATTAGCGTAAGTGCGTAAAACCCGAACGGGTAGTAAGACGTGGTGATAATAATAATAATAATAATAATAATAAAATCACTACTCGATGTAATCAATATTGGTGTAGCTGTGCTTGATTTGTTTTATGTATGATTCAACCTTGTTGAGTCTGTACACCTTGACTCAGCTTACCAAGCACTCATTATAAAACTGTACAACGTGAGAGATACAACCTCATCCAAGAACAAGGAGTGAACGTAACAAAGAGGACGTAAAATGTTATAGCCTTGATGAGCCACTTTCCTGAGGAGTCGTATTCATCCAGATGGTCAGTAGGGCATTATTTAAAATCCCCAAAATAAAACAATTTCTAATGGCAATATTATAAAAGATACAAAAAAATATCAACACAAAAATAGTCCAACCTAGCCTAACACACCCCATCTTAAGCCAAACTAATTTAATTATTGCAATATTAATACAGTTTATCTTACGTAACACTTAAATAATTCACAACACTCGCGCAGACTAGAAACAAACAAAGCAAAGTTAGAAGGAAGTCGTTCATATCGCGCATGCGTAGAGTGCTTGACGTCTAAATTATTGTAGGTATGTAGCACAAGGAAGTAAAATATGGTACCACATCGACTTATATGTAGAAAAAATTGTTTATAATAAGATTATAATACTGAATGTTAACATTTCAAAGTAATTTTTAATTCAGATTTTTTAAATAAATACGTTTAACACCAAAATTATAAAAGTATTCATTTAAGGGATATGTATAAGGCTGATTGCTTGGAGATAGTACATCCACATTAGAGTGGAGGAAGAATGGAAAAACCTCAGAGATAAATCACATGTGAACACACACACCCAAGTCCAGTACATTTCGAGAGATATTCGAACCTCAATCTTAGCGTCATCAACAATTCAGTCCATAGTGTGACTGACATCTTGTATCACCAATGTATGTTTTATAAAATGGTAAATAGAGATGCTTTATTACATTCCAGAATCTACAAAATCATTGCTTATTTGTCAAATGTTTTGAATTTTTAAAGATTATAAGCAATGTAAAATTTGGCTATCTAGTATAGCCAACATTATTTTTTTAAATTACGTACTCTTTAAACCCTCATAAGACTAAAACATATTTTATTTTTCAAGTACTACATTTTTTTCCCCATTTTATAGTAGTTCAAAGTTTCTTAGTGGATATAACGTCTTGTATGTTAAATTATATTGGTATCAAAATTGTTGATAAAGATTAAATAGTCACGCTATTATAGTTGTCAGCTACTACTATAGCCGCGTATTAATATCATATTTATTAAATTGAAAAATGACACGTCAATTCTTTTGCCACTGAGCTATCCAGAAATAATCCCGTGCCCAGGATCATTCTTCACTCACAAGGCAGTAGCCAGCCGATAATTTCAGATTTCTGACAGTCAAAATTTAGGTATATATCTAAATTTTGACTGTCAAAAGGGACAGATGATAAATACATGTTTTCGCAGATCATCTGGTTCGGCGTAGGGATACGTAATTTGGTCTAATAACTTTTTAAAGCTGTCAACTGTCAGCTGTGAGCTGTCAGTCAGCACCAAAGAAGCCATGGGGTTACTGTAGGAACAAAGATTATTCAATGTAACCTTTATTCAATCACTTTGTGAGCCTAAAACTTCAGGTAGAGGCGGCCGACCGGTCTCTGCTCTGTTTGTCATTCAGAATACAGAAAACCAATCTACCAAAAGAGTGACACGCGCCAGTGTGGGGAAAGTAATAGAGTGGTGGGGGTATTTCCTCTCCTCAAGCAGGTACTCAGTTCGAGAAGGAAGATAAGACTCTCTGTTCAAATGTCATTTTTCAATTTAATGACTATGAGAACCGTTTATTCTAGAGCACATTTTATTAATTTAACCATCCTGTGTCATATCAAGTCCTGATGGCTTGGTATAGGCTAGTGAACACGATGTTTTGGGGAGTGTACAGTCTATAAAGTATATTTTATGATCATAACCATGGTTTGGTATTCCGGTGACTAGGTGATCTGAGCTCAAATTTCACCCAGATGTACTGAGAGAAATGTTTCATGAATATTGCCCCACTCTCTCTCTACTCAAATACGGGTATATTTACTCTAATCTCTATCCTCCTCAACCCAACAACATTAATATAATGTTCAGTCAGCTAGAATTGAGCCCCTGCTTCCTGTATCCAGGTCCACAACTCAAGGGGTAAGCCCATGTGATAACGTGTTCTATTTTTTTAATTTATCTATTCGTGTTACACGTGCGTGTTCTAGTTAACTAATGTGTTAAAGATGAAGAAGATTGAATTTATAGAAAGTATATCTACAGCTATGTGTATAAAGAGAGAGTGTAAAATAATTTAGGATACAGTACTATCAGTACACCCGACCAAGATTCGAAGCCCCGTCTCCCGTCATCGGAAGTCTAGTATGTTGCGATAGTGACGCCTAAGACCAGGTATGTTCAACCCGCAGCCCCGAGCCCACCAGCTCTAGTTAAAATACTTTAAATTGCAGAAATAAATATCCAATTTGTCTTTTGGAACTGACGTAAATGCTCTGATTTCAATCAAGTTTTCAAAATCGCAAGGATATTGTATGCTTATAATATGAAAGCATGTGTTTGTTTTTTAAAAATATAGACTTACTCGGCTAATTATATCGGCATACGGAGTTTTCTATGAACGAGAGTGAAAGGGACAATCAATTTGGCCAGAAAAATTATTCTCACAAACCTTCCAGTTTTATTTCACATACCACAATAGACACGGGACACACGGCTTGTCGTGTTGAGCTTGACTGCTGAGGACGGGGAGATCGAGGTTAGAATCTCGGTTGGGTGAACTGAGGTGTTTTTTTTTCCTAAATTGTTTTCCGCTCTCCCCCCAATGCAAATGCGGGTTCACTTCCTCTAATTCAACCTTCCCAATTCCTAATCCATTAGAGTAATTAGTACTAAAAAGCGTATAACCCGAACGGAGAGTAAGACGCGGTGCTAAATATTATATATTATCTAACTACGAGTACATCTCCTTAGCGTCAAGGCAGTGGCAGTCCAAATAGATTTTCCTGTCCTTTTTTTTTTATCACCGCGTCTTACTAACCGTCCGGGTTATACGGTTATGTACTAATTAAGCTGATGGTTTAAGAGATTATGGAGGGTATATCAATAGAAAGTGTACCCATATTTGCGTAGAGGGAAAGTGGAAAACAATTTTGGAAATTCCAACCTGAGTACACACATAAAAGGTGACCTGGCGGTTTAGTGGTAAGGTGTCAGACTTCTATGCTGGCGGCCGGGGTTCAATCCCCGGTCCCGGCACAGATTTATCTGATTACCAAACCCTTCCTTCACCTCTGACAATACATCTTGTGAATGTGGGGAATACCAGGCCTCCACCGTGGTTCGGATCCCACGTTAAACTGTAGGTCCTCCATTTCATCTCACAATCACCCTACCATCACACATTAGCGTAAGTGCGTATAACCCGAACGGGTAGTAAGACGCGGTGCTAATAATAATAATAATAATAATAATAATAATAATAATGAGTACACCCGAGGGAGATTTTAACCTCAATCTCCCCGTCAACGATAGTTTAGTATAATACTAGAGTAGCACGTTAGACCACGCGGCCGCGGCCAACGAAGTGAGTTCCATATATATGATTGGATGAAAGGTGTTCAAATAAATGTAATTTACAGAATTAAGGTAGTTTATTATACGTTCTAATAAAATCAATTGGTTTAAAACCTCATAATATAAAAAAGTGTGAGTGATTAGATCTTTCAACAAACCAGGAATGTCTCAGAAAAGTCACCCGTCAGTCTCATTAAACACGCACGACGCTGCTGGCTCCACGGTTTCCGGTTCGGCTGATGTTGAGCTCTCGAGTACGGCGTGGCCTCAGACTGTTGAAAAAGGCTCCTGTTTAATAAAAAGATATGATTAATCACCGATCAAATTCACTGATCGACTAACCCAAGATAAACAGTCCTGTCGGAACTCGTAGGAGAAAACTCTAGTGTGAGCACAGTCAAACTGAGACGATGTTGGCGCATGCGCAAAGCTATGTATGGCAAGTATATGATTGTGTCTAGCAGGGATGGAGTTTTAGAAAAAAAAGTAAAATATTTATCATTTTTTATTATAGGATCGAGTAGACCCCACAAGCGTCCCTCCACCCCATCCCCCTTCTATAATCTGCTCAAATGGAACACTCTTACTACCATTAAAAAAACATGGGTAAGTCGTATAACTCATAAAATTAAAATAAACTTTTGAACAGTGAATAAATAATTAAGGTAGCTTTTTTATTTTAATTACATATTTTTTTTAGTACCACGTTAAGTAGGGATTAGGAAGGTTAAATGTATATGAAGTGTAGCCACATTTTCGTGGAGATAGATTAGGAAGCCAAATAGGAAAAGCCACACTATGTAGGCTTACACCAGACCAGGATCGAACCACGATCTTCCCTTCATTGGCAGTCTAGTCTATTGTGAGAGTAACACCATAGACCATGAGGCCATTGAAGTGGGTATATAATTAATTCAATTAGCATATATTTTTAGCACTGTGTCTTACTACCCGTTCGGGTTATATTCTTATATATTAATTTACGCTAATGGTTTTAAGGATTATGAAGGTCATACTTATAAGACGTGTAGACCAAACCCGCATTTGTTTGGAGGGAGAAGGGAAAACAATTTTAGAAAAACCACCCTCAGTACACCCAACCAAGATTCAAAACCTTTATATTTCCGTCATCGTCAGTCTAGTCTAGTCTACTGCGAGGGTAGCGTCTTAGACCATGCGGCCACCGGAGTGGGTCATTAACATCTTAATGGTGTTGTTCATCTGATAAGAAATATATTTTTTTTCCTAATTTAAGGTGGAAATGAGCTCGCTATCTCACCCACAATAATCAAGAGGCGCGAGAGAAGCCTATTGCCAATGGCGTCACATAATCTCATCTAGACTGCCCCGACTGTACGACAAACTGTCACGCATACTTCGATGTTTACATAGATACAAAACAACGTGTGTTTTTATTTTTAAATCGTTGCCTGCAGCAGATTTAAATGAGCCCCATAGCCTAGTGGTTAATTTTTGTAAGTATATAGGGCAGACCCACATCGACGAGGACACAATAATTTGTGGTTCAGGGAGGAATAAATGTGTATTTGAAAACTGGATATCAGAACACGCCCACTCTTAAGCAAATTCTACCCTCTTGTGCATCTTTTTGTTGGTATTCTAATGAAGCACGGATTGTAATTTTTAGTACTGTCTGTTGAAATTTAAATCATTAAATTATGTTATCTTAGATAGTATTATCTTAATGTTGTTTTAGGGGTTTGGGCTGGTTAGAAATATACACAACTATTTTATTAATTATTAATGTTTAATGTTTTATATGATTCATCCAAATTGATCACCATCTTCAACTTACATAGAGGAAGAACTTGAAGTAATATTATAATGTGGGTGGTTTTATGCATGTGAATGTCGCTGGGTTTTTCTATCTCTCTCCAGAAAAATGAATGTTTATTTCCTTCTAGTTACCTTCTCCATCCCATCCCTTAGATTAACTCGCTAATAACATTACTAACTATTAATTACTATTACAGTTAACACTTTTAAAATAATAATTTTTTGAAAAGAACTGTAACATATCAGTAGTGAAAAAAACTTAAATAATCACGCTTTATGTTCTCTTCATCTTATACCTTCTCCCTCATATACCCTATTATCTTACATCCACACATCCACTCAATCTCCACCATATCCCCTTCGCCCCCATATTCTTGATATAATAAACAAACTCGTCAAACATTTAAATAACAAGGCAACTATAAGTATACATTCCATGAGTTTTATATTTTGTATGTGCACATAATAACGAGACCTTTATCACAATATTTTGTGAATTAAGTTGATAAAATATTACATTATTTTAGGATGAAATCACTTTTAATTATTCATTACAATAATTTGAAAAAAAAGTGTTATAACTACACGAGTTAACTACATGACACATCTAATGGCGCAAATAGGATATATTGTATTTCGAATAATCACTTGCAATATTAAGAAGTGTACTTATCGTTAATCTTCACCGAATCTGCCCATCATTAAAAGACAGGATTTATTCCCCCATCATGTCTGTCTTTCTAAGAGGGGGACTAAAAATATAATCGATGTCTGTTTCTATTAATTTGATTCATAGTTCCGATGTACCATAAAGAAAACATCACACGAGTAGAGGTCCATATTTCTCTGTCGTCGTTCATAATTTATCGTTTTCCACACTAATAACACACTGAAACTCGTAATCAGACTGCGTTTAAAAAAAAATCCAAACGATGAACTAGTATAACAACAACAAAACAGAAATAAAAGACTAACTATCTGGTAGTGATCCCTGAAGACAATAGAATCATGAAACGTAATAGACGTTTTTTTTAACCTTGTAAAATAGGCCTTACAGACATGATTCCTTCCACTAATTCCGGAATCACGATTCCTCCGTATAGAGACCTGTGTTTTCTTCTTCTTCTTTCTTGGGCTGATAAAAAAAGCATATCTTGAATGAGTTGAGAGTGAATGGGAATATATCAAACTTAGAATCGACCATCATGAAACTCCACTGAGTTACTGGGCGTAAAGGTAAGGACAAGCTATATACAACCAAGCAAAGAAAATAGATCACCCTTGGAGTGTATTTAACAAGCATTCTATCGTTGATTTTCTCATCTCCTCTACGCACTAATTTGGGTGCACTTCCTATTACTAATCTCCTTATCTTTACTTAATATGTGAAGGCGTTAAATATGACTTGTGTTCAAAATTATAGGCTAGTAGGGTATTATAATAAACAAATAAAAAGTGATAATTGCCTGATTGAGAAGTGATTAAATAACAAAAGGAGGATAAATGGCAACCTTCAAGTCAGGTATACAATACAAGGGTCAGAAAATGTACTACTCTCCAGTTAGATCCAACCCGCTTGGGTGATCGCATGGTCTACGGCGCTACTCTTGCAGTAGACTAGACTACCAACGATGAGGAGATCGAGGTTCGAATCTTGGTCGCGTGTACTGAGGGTGGTTTTCCAAAATTATGTTCACTCTTCCTCCAAGCAAACGCAGGTACACTTCCTATAAATGTAGCCTCCATTATCCCTAAAACCATCATCTAAATTAGTGCATAAGCGTAATGCCCGAAAGGTTAGTAGGACGCGGTGCTAAAAATAGTTAGATATATAATAAAGGGGGTGAAATATTGGCTACCTTCAATTAAGTTTTTATAGTACAGAGGGTGGAGAATTGGCCCTCTTCTAGCCCGGGTATATAATAAAAAGGGTGAGGAAAAATTAGCTACCTTTAATACAGTTGTATTATACAGAAGGTGTAAAATTGGCTACCTTCTAACGAGGTTTATTATAAACGGGGTATACCATTATCTACAGTGGTTGGAGGATTGGCTACCTTCAAGCTAGGTTTATGATACAAGGTATTGAATATTAGCTACCTTGAAGCCAGTTTTTTTTAATCAAAGGCCGGAAATTTGATGACTCTAAAATCAGGTGTTGATACAAAGAAACAGGGGCCGTAAATTTGATGACTAAAATCAGGTGTTGATACAGGGGCCGTAAAATTGGCTAGCTCTTAGGCCCAATCTTATGATGGCATCTTAAAGTCCTCGTAGCTTAACCATTCATTAAATCTGGCGTTTCTTTTACGGTAGTATTTTGACGTGTTCGTCAAGTTACGGACGGGTGCCTTCCATTAGTTAAGCTGCTTGGAGCAATAGATTTGTTACAAAGCTTTTTATTGGCTTAATTTGAACCAATATATTGTAAGCTAGCAATTACAACGTCAGTGGTGTCATGGAGATTATGAAAACTTATTTGTAGAACATTTATGTTCGGGTTTATATTGTTATTTATATATTTTATTCTTTAATCATAGTACTTTTTAACTATAAAAAGGTTACCATAGTCTGTGTTTATTTTAAAAGGCGTGTATTTTGACGCCATTTTTTAAGTTTCAAAATCATTACCTGTCCAAACAGTAGAGTCAAAGCCAATTTTTAAATATTTATAAGATACTAGCAATCCCGCACGGCGTTGCCCACGACCCATCTACAAAAATTTGTTAGAAATAGCCTAATTAAAAAGATAATTAGAAATATAAAAATCCGGCTTCGAGGTGCATTCTTACCAACTATGTTAAAAATTTCAGATCTCTGCATGCCGTAGATTTGTATGGGCATCGCACACTAACAAACAAACACACAAACACATCCTTTTATTTATTATTATAGATATATAAACAAAATGAGTAAAAAATGTTAAAACTTGAATTATACAAAACAAAATAATATATTATAAAAGTAATAACAGAATGAACAGTGACCCACACCACCTAATCCCACGTCATGCGGTGACTTCGGGGGTATAAAAACTTGCCGAAAAGAACAAGATAATCTCAGCTATTGAATAAATTAAACAGCCTTAGAAGAGGAATAAAATTGACATAAAATCACCTCGGAGGAAAACTATCAGTAGTTTCTTTAATAAACCAAATTTAGTAAAAATAAAAATTAGATGGGAATGGAATATAATTCAGGTCTATTGCGTGAAATCATTCAACACCACATGATCCAAATAAGTACTCACTTAGTACATTAAAACCTATAACGATAAGCTAGCACTACTGTGAGTATTAATTAGTGAACCATCTGTTTAACTGCAGGTGGATGAAATTAAAACCGATATCATCCATAAATAATCGTTAATTTTTTTCAAAATAGAATAATGTAATCTCACTCAAATGATAATAATTGCCATAAAACAATATGATAGAATGTTTATTAAGTTAATGTGAACGTTAAATATGCTAACTGGAAGGTAGACCACTCGTTAACTTTACGAACACTTTTACGGAGACGCTAGCGCTAACCGAACATGTAAAATCCGAGATAGTGGTCGCTCGCTATCTCTTAATCTCTTAACCTTATGTAAGCCCCAAAGAATAGAATAGCGTGACCCAAGAGAGGTAACGTTGCTACATAGCTCCTAGACTGTCCTCAATCGCAAGTAGTTGATAACGAGAATGTATTAGCATTAGAATTAATTAAGACAGTTGATTTAGTGCCAATACTGTACATCTAACTTACTAGCCAACTTCTCTAATATAACCTAACCTAACACACTTATCTACCATAAAGTAACAAATAGCTTACTTCTTCTCAGCGTATAGTCTGAGTTGGTAATAAGACTCAGGACTAAAAAAATATTTCTCTTTAGAGTTTATTTTAATCCCATTAAATATGTGCTTGACTTGAAGATAGCTAGTTGTCCACCCCATGCAATATATACTTTACTTGATGGTTGCTAATTGTCCACTCCAAGCAGGGTATACTTGATTTGAAGATAGCTAGTTGTCCACTCCAAGAAAGTTATACTTGATTTGAAGGTATCTAGTGGCTAGTAGTCCATTTCAAGCACTATATACTTTACTTTTAAGGTTACCAAATGTCCACATATTGAAGATTTACACTAAAGAGGTGACGCATTTGTCCGCTTTTCATCCTTTAGATCCCTTAAAGGTGTAAAAAAAAACAAATATAGCTAAAAGCACTGCGGATGGTTTCAAGTCATAATTATTACCATAAACTTAGTACACATCAGCAAGGATAGACAAATTACAATCTACAAATTAGTTTAAACTAAAACCTGAAATAATTTTTTTTAAACAATAAAGGAACTAGTTTGAAATTGAAACTGTTTTTTATTTAGGTTGAAACTACCATCCAATTTAAATGAAACTGAGGCAAAATGTGTTTTTGAATATTATAAATTTACTTTCAGAAACAACCTATTATGTGGTAGGCCTACCTGGAACGGTGAGCATGTAGACGAGGTGTCATATTTATCTAGTCTGACTTACAGGTTACGGTAAAGTTAAGTTAGAATCCCGGCCTGATAAACTAAGGGTGGTTGTTCCTTAATGGTCACTCCCCTCCGCGCTAATAAAGGTACCTTTTCTCTATCATATACCTTCCTTTTTTCTATCCAAATAGTGTACTTTAATGTGAAGATGTTGAATGGGTTGTAAGACATGGTGATGAACTATTACTAAAAGGTTTAAAACAATAGCTCCTAATACTACAAACGGCATGTCGTATGAATACATGAAAGGAAATCTAGTAACTTTTATAGCTGTTTGATTAGTCTCTTCCTATGTAAAATTGGATTGTTTGATTAAATTTAATTAGATTTTAAGCCCAACATCAAGACCACGCGAATCCCAAAAAGCGTGGTAAGTCTCTAGCCACTCAAACTCAAAGGATGGTCATGTCTTTTTATTTACTTGCTCTCTCTCATTGATAAAGTGAAAATATTTGACTTCAAGATTAATTTTTATTATATTCCACAACTAAATGAAATTTATTCAATTTTGAAAATTCAAAATAATTCAAAAATAGCTATAATGATTTTATTTTAAGTGGATCTTTGTTTAGTGTTTGACATGGATAGTGAACCTTTATACTTGATTTTTGGGGGAGGGGGGTGGCTGGAGAGAATTAATTTATTGCAGTTTTATTGATGACTAATTTTTTTTAATTTGAAATTTTTCTAAAATGACTCAAACATTTTAGTCCAAAATGAGTATCCGGGGATTGTTTTGGATAATGCATGCTATTATGTATTAGATTATCTAAAAAAAAGGATAGTTTATTGATGACGGATTTTTTGAAGGTTACTGATTTATTAAAACTTGCTCTAGAGGGTGTTTCATAATCAAAACTATGTGTACTTTTCTGAGAGAATTCACTAAAGGATAATTTAATAACAAACAATTTTTGGAGATTTAGTTCCAAACTAAAAGAGACTTATGTGAAAAAGTATATGGGATTGTGTAATACTTATTTTAATATTTTGACGTAACTCTCAACCTAACTCGTACGTGTCATAGAAACATAATATAAAAAACCACTTGCGCATGTTTTAAAGGACGGAGTTAAAGGGTAATTCCCGTCTAAATTGCGGCAGCCATACCTCATCCGCAGCGCTGCATTCGTTATGTTCCTTGGGATGTTTTATATCAGCTTGACCCTGTAGCTCGTGGCTGACCGGCTCAGACCGATATTGAAATGGATACGGAGCGATGTTCCAAAAAAAATAATCAAAAAACACACAGAACATATACTGCATATTACGATGGAATGTGTGTTATTATTTTTTATATAAATTATTTGGTTCAGGTAGTAAAGAGGGAGGCAAGGGGTGGAGAAGGGAATTGGAGTAATTGATATCGGTTTGGGGAAGACAGTACTATGTACGCCTATAAAATATCTGAATCGTAATATGAAAACCATTTTGAAGGGTAATAGTAGTCTACAATAGAATACGTGAAAATACTCTTATGACGTGACATAGAAATATCAAATGTGTTTATTTTTTATTTTTTTAGTTCCACGCCAGAGCTATTAGTGCCAGATTATAGTGGGGGGCAAAAGACTCGTACCTTACCTGATAAATAGTAACTTTATTGTGGGATTGAAATAAAAGCTAGTTAAGATCCATATTTTATGCATGCCAAAAGAATATTTTTACCAAGGATAAATAAAGTATAGCTTCATTAGATAAATTTTAATTAATTTTCTACATACAGTTATTTCAACAATTCTTGAGAATTTTTCATCATCCGTTTGACTAAAAATGTCTTAAACCAAGAGAAAAAGTCTTGATCAAATTTCGAAATGCCCACAACCAATATTCAATAACTGTTGAGATTACTATGTGTATTAAACTAAAATAAATGATGGTTTTATTAAAGCAATGTTTTATTTATAACGGCTAAAATATGTTTGGCCATAAAATATGAAACTTTACTCTTTCCTTTCAATCCACTCTGTCCGATCAGGAGTCGAACACAGCACCACTGGGAAAATCATCAGAGCTGGTATATCAGCCATTGTGATTTATTTAACTGATGTATTTGTTGTTTCTAGTGTCTTAGCCAGTCATTCAAACATTGTAGGGTTAGTGTTGAGGAAATTCACCAGCGTTCGCTTATAAATACGATGTTCAGAAAAATAACAAAGAGAATTCCAATGGGGCAAACCACCCACATTACAACCAGCCGGTATTCGAGCATGACCATGACCTACAAAACTAGAGCTGTGCACGCCAGTCAAGCCCGCAGTTATCAAATCAGCCCTGCCGGTACCAATTAATTGTTGAGTTAATTAATAATAAATTATAATTTTCAATTAATAAACCCATTCGTAGTGGTTTGACACCCTCAGGTCATCCTTTTGGTCAAACATGGACAGGCAAGAATTGTGACCAAGAGATGGACTCATCCACCACTGTAGATTCCACTACCTGCTTCTCCATCTCTCCATCTCTTTTGCTGACACATTTTATAGCATAGTGTCTCCTTTCACAATACAGAAAGAGATCACTTCCTTATCGTTCAGTAGTGATGTTGACACATTTGAGGATTCACGGATTTGCTAAGGATTGAAGTTATCCTGTTCGCGATTCACAGCTCATGCGTTTCATATTATGCTGATTAGATTGGTGTGATTTGTTGTGAGGCTATAATTGAAATCACTTATATAAATTTAATGGGAGTTTTCATTCAGCGCCATTGCTGTACTGGACAGGGTGAATATGCTAGCCGATATCACACGTGGTGTTATATCACTTCTTAGATAACTGGGAGGATTAAAGTGCGATAGGATAAAGATTGATCCAATAAAGTGACCAACGCGGAATAGTTATGGTCCTGACTCCAATTAATAAAATAATGTTTTCTCTCGACAAACGCAAGTCCTAGCTGCTCTGGTGATTACTACGTGAGTTTTCTCATCGCCACCTTGTTGACGAAGACTTTTTCTTCTAGAATGTTCGATTAACGTGATGCAATCATCCCACGTCTCCCCCCCTACCCCTCTCCCCACCCTGTCCTTCTTGCTTGGGTGTCTAATAAAGAGAGACAGTAGGATGTTGCACCACGTTGATATTTACCGCGAGATATAATGTAGATTAAATACATTTTGAATATTATTACGTCATGTTAGAACTGATTATCTTTCTTAATTGGTCAAAATGGGTGTGTAAAATATAGTCGTTACAAGATTAAGATATTAATAATTATTGAAATTGATTAAATCTTATAAATATCTTACCTGTTATACATTTTTCTTAGTTGTGAAATCAATTCAGGAGCTGTACTCGTAAGCAACTAAGTATTTTATTGTGGCAAAGGCCAAACAAGTGTATTCCACTTAGGCCAAGAAAAACTACTTAAAGAGAGAGTCGAAGAGCTATTGATTGTTAAGTTGTGTTTTACATTTTATCTTATTAAAAATATATTATATTAATTATATTAAAGTTAATTTAATAAATACTATTCATGAAAATATTAGGCAGTTTAAACAATCCAACAGTTTTCTTACAAATGGAAATTTGTGTCAGCGAGAAAAAGCTATTGTATATAATTTAACGTGTTCATACGTCAGGTCGTGATTTGCATCTGTAACTTTTAATATATCTCATAAATGCCTATGATATAAGTTAATACTAATAATTAGTAGTAAGTTAATACGGTAAAAAAACTATCAATTATTATCACAGTAAATTTTTGTATTTTTGAAAAGTTGCTCTAATTCTGCTCTAAAATTATAACTTAGTATACATGTGCTGGACACTGTCTAAGGTGTAAAAGTTTGTATTTTATAAAAGGTATTTTCTATGAAAATTGTATATCAAGCTTTGTGTTAAACGTAGTAGATTTTATAACAGATTATTTACAGACCGAGATAATTAATATAATACGATTTTAATGCTATTTTAAAGTAATCTGTGTATGATTAGGTGTTTTTAACATTATAATATCTTAACAATCGGTTAGCCTAGACGGGTAGTTAGACACGGTGCTAGGGAAAAAAGAAATAATTCTAACGTCAAACTACTAGCTCAGTTGGTAGGGCTTCTGTCTTATTAGTAAAGTGTTTCGGAATAGAATACCAGAATAGCCAAAATTGTTATCGTTGTGAACAAGGTAGGGATTTCTCCTTCAAAGTCACGAATTTTTCACCTGGGGACAGAAAGTTGTTTTTTCTTTAGGATTAAGGTAGTTTATGAGTCATCTACTAATGTAGGCAGTTATTTAAGAAGCATTATTTAAACATCCCTAACAAATAAATTAAAAAATCACATATTTTCTAGTATAGGAAACCCGTGATAGAAGAATGACCTTTTAAATGAGCTTTTACTAATAAAATTGGATGGTTTATGGATTATTGTTAGCTTGTCATTGTGGTTATCAACAGTTAGTTTAGTGTAAATGAACCTGCATTAGTTTAAAAAAATTCATAAAAAAACACAGTGATTAATTACATGAGGGAAGGTACCCTCTACTGTCATCGGTCATCGTTTCGATTGCGAGCCTGACGTGTTAGATCACGTGGTTATAAGTGTATGCTTGTTCAACACTTATTTATTTTATACCACATCTTACTAACCGTCCGGAATATACAAACCTAACTAAACTAATTGAATAGTGATGCGGAAAGTGGAATTTATAGGGCATGAAGCAGTGAAGTAATAGGGGGTAAACATTTTAGGAAAAACACCATCAGTGCACCAGGGCAGGATTTGAACCCTCGACCTTAACCATTACAAGAAAACAAGACTAAGCCATGTTTACGCCGTATCCCACGTGGTCATTGATGCGGCCAGGTGGCTTCTTAAAATATAATTTCATTAAAACCCGGTTCGGTGGCCATATGGTTTAAGGAACTACTCTCGCAATAGACTGGCCGCTAATATTGGGTAGTTTGGGAATCAATTCCAGTTGGTGCACTGAGAATGTTTTTTCTATGTGATATTCTACTTTTTCTTCAAATAAATATGGATGCACTTCCTCTAAATAAACTTTAATCATCCCTAACACAGAAGAGTAATTATTGCATATTCATATAACCCGAACGGGTAATAAGACACAATGCTAATATTCTCATTAAAAATTATAATATTAATTAATAATCCATTACTATCATAAACATTCTAGGTGTTGTCAAACCCAAACTAGTGCCGCGCAAACAAAGGTGTTAATCTCCACTGAAATGTTTTGCCAGTGATGGGGCTGCGGTTCAAATCTTGGACGTGTGTACCGAGGTATTTCATTCATAAATTGTTTCTCACCCTCCCTCCTAGTAAACGCAAGTGTCTTTCCTCTTAATTATACCTTACTCGTCCTTGCCATATTAACGTAATGATAGCTCGGACGGGTAGTAAGATATGCATCGCAAAAATCATCAATAATACTGGTCTATTTATCTATTTTTGTATTTCTAGGAATCAAACCAGAAACCTTATCCGAGTAGACAGACGTGTTGATGACTGAGCTAAGGTGTCTTGACAACCATATTTTTAAAATATGGCCAGAAACATTGGCACGCTCACAAGCTGTAGAAATTCTTCGGGTTTATTTATATCCGCGTGAGGAAGGCGAAACTATGTTTTGATTCTGGTAGGAAGAAATTTTTGCAAGATACTAGAATTATTATTCTACTGTCAACATTGATAGAATTTTACAATATTATAAGTGTCAGTTTATGGATATTTATAATATTTATATTAGAAGTGATTGCTTTAGATTACAAGACTTGACGTATGGATGTTTTAAAATAGTTTTATAAAAATGTTTACTATAAGAAAAAAATGTATCACCCCGTATTACCACTGATTCAGTTTATATATATGGAATAATAAATACTCTAATGAGGTAGGGATGAGTAAAGAAGCACTTTAGACGTAGTTTACCAGCATTTGAGTGGAAGGAGGGTGGGAAACAAATTAGTAATTAGTAGACCCAACCGAGATTTGAACACCAATATCTCAGTCATCTGCAGTCCAGTCTAATATTAGAGTTACGCCTTAGACTGTTCGTCCACTGAATAGGGCCATATGTACTTGTTATAGTAATTTAGAGGAAGTGTAGCCCCATTTGCGTGGAAAAATAGATTCAAAAATATTCAAGGAAAAGCATTCTCTATACAACCAACCAGGATTCGAACCCTTAAACACCTCGTAATCAGCAGTACCAGTCTGTTGTAAGAGTGACTCCAAAAACCAGTGTTATTTAACCTGGGGCGCGCGTAGACATCTTAGGGGCTATGTAATATTTAAATTTATATATATATATATATATAGGGCATGGAGCATCGCACTGTATTCAGTAGAAACTTGGACTCTTAAGAAGATTAATAAAAAGAAATACTTGGATGAAATGTGGTGCTGGAGAAGACTTCATAAAATCAGGTAGACTGACAGGGTGACAAATGAAGAAGTCTGAAGAATAGTGGGTGAGAAGATATGATTCTTCGGTGGAAAGCAAACTGGATCGGACACAACCTTAGGAGGAACTTCCTTCTGCAGGACGCCATAGAAGAAAAGTTTGAGGAAAAAGAGGAGCTTAGGAAGAAGGTGGATGCAAAGATTGGATGACTTGAAAGAAAAATGAAATTTTACGACTTGAAGGAGAATGCAGAGGACAAGGTGCATTGTTGTTTTAAGTTCACTGACTGTCGTAAGACAGAACACCTACTAGTATAATAATAATACTAAATAATGCACAGGATGTACGGTACCTAACTTGTAGGATCCACTTCAGTGATGGACATGATACACAAAAAACAGTGAAAGAAGCCCATACAAACGTGATGTGCCCCCTTTGACATTATTTCCGAGTCTGGAGTAGTTAGTGGTAGAATGCTGCAAACAAAAATATATTGCATTGCAATGCTTGCATTCAGGCCTAGGGTGATTATTTTGAGCACTTATTATAATGTCAAATAGCTCTACGTCACTGGAGCAAAAACATGATTAAAACTAGGAAACAAGGTCAAATGGGACACATGTTTTTATAAACTGTTTTAATTGTTTTTGTGTATCCAGTCCCTCGTTAAAGTGGGTCACACATGTTACGATAAAACCTCTATACACAATCACATTTAAAGCTTATTATTTAACAAAATAACTAGGATGATATTTATTTTATATATTGTATGTGTAATGTAAATAATAGTCGACCTCACTGGTCTTAGGGTAAAATGATTGCTTGCCTCAGGACCCGATGTTCGTGGGTTCTAACCCAGCTGGGGTCGATGGATTTTTATTGATCGATAAAAATCCATAGCACAACATCCTTCAGAAAGAAAGTAAAGCCGTCGGTCCCGTGTCGATTGTGGCAGCTAAAAGAAACCTGGTAGGTATGTGAAAATATATTTGCCAGCAAGATTGGTAAGCCCTTTCACTCTCGCTCATAGAAATTATCGTGTGCTGATGTAATCAGTTTGATCAGGAAGTGCACGTTAAATAAATAAAATAAGTTTAAAGAATATGTATAACACTTATGAGCTAACCCATTTGGAGAAGCAATGTTGAAGCGTTATTATCTTATATAAGGTTAGTTGAACAGAAAAGGTTAAATATCATTGCTCTACGCCATGCGACCACCAAAGTGTATTTTAGAAAAGACCGTTCCTACATAAATGAGACTGTAGTTAGTAATCCTGGTCGAGTCGTGCGTTATCTGGTTTAACGACCTGTCATATTTCTTGTCGCAGGGCCAGCGTGGAAGCTTATTAGTGGTCCTCCTAGCGCGAGCAAACTGGCTTCATGTTTAACTTACGATCGGCGTCCCTTCTTCTGCATTAGCGTCGCGACGCTTACCCGTCGCCACTATAGCTCACGCGTCTGTCACTGGTGCGCTATCTAAACCTGACCCCT
Source organism: Timema poppense (assembly GCA_902141375.1). NCBI lineage: Eukaryota > Metazoa > Arthropoda > Insecta > Phasmatodea > Timematidae > Timema > Timema poppense. Next base: position 6,958 of record CABFOV010001875.1, on the reverse strand, counting down.
TTTGTCAGGTCCACACAAAGGATTACATTATTTATTAAAGTATGGACTTTGTTGGGGAGGTTTGGCACCTTTATCTCATTGGGCAGGGGATCTGTCTACTGGGGATTCAGTCCTATTTTCATAGGAAGGGCATTATTATTATTATTATTATTATTATTATTATTATTATTATTATTATTATGATTAGCACCGCGTCTTACTACCCGTTCGGGTTATACGCACTAACGATAAAATGTGTAATGGTAGGGTGATTGTGAGATGAAATGTAGGACCTACAGTTTAACGTGGAATCCGAACCACGGTGGAGGCCTGGCATTCCTCACATTCACAAGATGTCTTGTCAGAGGTGAAGGAAGGGTTTGGTAATAAGATAAATCTTTGCCGCGACCGAGGATTGAACCCCAGCCACCAGCACAGAAATCTGACACCTTACTCCTAGACCGCCAGGCCACCCGAAGGACACTATTGTCAACTAGAAAAGCTACTATATCTACCCTCAAGTACTCATACGTCAAGTTATGTGATCTGCAGTTGTCACTTTTGATAGATATTATCAATACCTATAAAATTAATTAAATAATAATATATTAAAATATTATTGATGTTGGCCTGTAAAAAAAATATATGTTTGTATTTTCTAAAAACACCCTTCCTATGAAAATTGTATTGTATACGTGACATAGAAAAACATTTATCCTTGTAGTGAGTATTTTGAAATGAATTAAAAATATATTTGCGAGGTATATAACATTTCATAAGACGATGATTCATTATCACTTAAATACGTTAAAATATAAACTACCTACTTACAAATTTAATGGCTTAAGGACTTTTAGTTATGAGAGCATGAATAAATCCCAATTGTGAGTGTTAGTGAAGGGTTGACTTGTTAAGTTTTCCTCCCTATATTCAAGAAAATTCGTAATCATTTACTTTAAATTAATCGATAGTATGGGAAAACTATATAAATTAATCACATATGTAGAAATTACCCTCCAGTGCATCCAGTTGAGATTCGAACCAAAAGCTCCTAGTCACCAGCAACTCTGACTATTTTGAGCTTGATATCTTATACTGCATGACAAGCTAGCGCGTGACCTAGATAACACTCACACACTTAAAAACAATATACTGTGTGTGTGTGTATATACAATATATTATTTTTGAGTGTGTGAGTTATTTAAAGTGAGTCGCATGTAAAATAACATATTTAATAGAACGCTATATATATATATATGCCACCTTTTAAGCTGCAAGCTATTTCAACACTAACGTAAACAAATACATGAAGATTCCTTTTAATAATTCGTAATAATTTTCTAATAAATATGTTCTATTATATGCGACTCACTTTAAATAAATTGCGTTTTCAATAAACTAAACAGCTCGCTATACAATATAGTAAAGACAAATGTTCTTAAAATCTGTCCCGACATTTTCTATGAACTATGACACCCCATGTAGTAGTATAGTTTTAATTTATCCCCTTTAAAAGTATTGCCTTCACCTCTTTCATACATAGTAATCTACAATCATGTTTCGCACAGCTCACAGTAGGCCCATTAAAGAGAATCAGATTGTAATGGTATTTTATAATCTACTGTCAACGTGCGTTAATATTTTTTAGATGTAATATTTTTCAACTAATGTGAATCCAACTTTCATTTGAGCTTACGTGTAGCCCCGTGGTAGTTATTCGTCCCCTTCAACATAGATGCTTGGCGGGACTGCGAACCATACCCCTGCGGTCATGAGTTTAAAGAAGACATATCAAGAAAAATGTTATGAAATTTCACACGCTATTCTAATATTCATATATTATTATAACTGAAAATATTAACGTGTACTGTTCAAACAACAAATTAACTTGAAGAGAAAAATATGAAATTGGGTAGGATTACTTTATTAGGGAAGTGCATTTTTTAAAATAAAGTGTTACAACAACCTAGTAATTATTTGTGTAGATACAGGTGGAAGTGATCTTGTCAAGTAATTAACAGTTTCCACACCTCTTTGCCACGTGGTTGTTATTAAAGGGAATATTATAATTATTGCTGGTATTGTATTACTTACATAATACTTCCCATGGACCTGTTTTTGTGAACCACTTCTTACTACCCTTTTAGTATATCTATAGATTTATACTAAGGAATTGAGGATGAGGAAGGATTAATTAAGAGGAAATGTGCCCAAACTTGCGTGAAGTAAAAACAAATCCTATAAATTGAGCAGTGATCCAAGGTTCCCTGCATCTTCATCCTCCTCCATAAAACCAGACTAAGTGAAACAGACGCCTATTACGAGTACATTGTTGTGGGTAATATATCTGTTTAACTGAAGTGTTAGTCCCCAAGTGACATATAAGGCATGATAAGCTGTAAGGCAGTTATAATGTATGTGCATTCGAGCTCAACATGACTAGCTCGTTAGCTAACTAAGCCACAGAGGCGAATGAAAATATATGGCTTTAATAAGAAAACTATAATAGGCTACAGGCTAGAAACTGTAATGGATTTAAAAAACTAGTTGTTAAACTTATTATAGTTAAAATAAGATATGTTTATGATTTTGGTATTATAATAAAATAATAAGTGAATTAAAAATATAGTTTGACACATTAGATCAGTCAATAGGGTGTCTGTCTACTGATCTAAGGATTTCAAGTACGATTCTTGGTATAGTTAATAAAAAGTTATCACTGGTGATATTGAGGTTTCCCTTTACACAGTGATGATTGAAGAATCAACTGTTACGGGACACGGTGTTGGGGCTGTTAAGGATTTACATTAATTTTAAATTGGTGTTCTGACATAATCAGTCGGTTCAGAAATTGAATGTTGAATTCTTCAAATAATAACACATATACATTAAATATATGGTACGGTGCACCACACAGACATTCTCCCGCTTTTTTCTTAAAATAAACATTTACTAAAAATTCATAAGATTTGTGAAACAAAATAATAGGTCTATACATTGTACATTGTTGTAGAAACACAATACCAAATATTTTAAATCAAATAGTACATATTGATACTTACTCTATGGCATTAGGAACTAGGAACATTTTTACAAAAATATTGAGAAAAGAGCAACATCTTTGTTCACCAAAGAGCATAAGAATCAAATTAATTTTCAAAGACCCAAATTAAAAATTGTATATAATTGCTTATAGCTCAGATATTATTGGTTTTATAACAATATATTTCAAATAAAGAAATTTTGTCTTTAATAGTAAGCCTACTGTAACTTTAAGTTATTTCGTATTTCAAACAGTTACGGAGAAATGATGAAAATTGGAACTTTACCCTGTGTAAATTACGCTCAAAGTCATGTTAATGAGAAAATGAGAATATCCCTCTTGCTTATAAAGATAAACAATGTATATACGTAAAATTTAATCAAGATTGTTAAAGGGAATTTTGAAGAAATATATTTTTTTTTCTCTCTCTCTCTTTGCCTTTCAGTAAACTACCTTTAATTTTAGGGTTATCTATCTAATTAAAATAAAACCTTCGGGAGGACCTTATTAAAACTTCAGACACCAAGTTTTAGCCCTATCAGTAAAATAGATAAGGCTTGTAACCCCTCCCCACCCTCCATTGTGTCACCACTCAGGAATAGCAGTTGGAGATGGTTCCAAGAGAGTTATTTTATTCAGATAACAAATTACAAACAACTCAATGAGAGAGTGAGACAAAATAGCGTTAAGAGTTGGAAATATAAATATTAGAGGCAAATATTCATTTAACTGGCATGAACTGGATAGATGAGTCTTAAAAACAAGACAGAGCCCAGATGACATATTCTGAGAGACAAGTTATCAAAAGTAATTTCAGACGTAATTTAATACTATTGCCCATAAATGACCATTCAAAAATACATTAAATAACCTATACTTAATCAACCTTTAAATTAACCTCAAATTGTCATTCCATAGCAACAAATTAATTATCGAATAGAGCTCCAGATAAAATGATCGACCAGGAAAGCGTCCAGCAAATACACAAAAGAGTTAAGTTACCCTAAATGACAGTTCTCATAGATTAAAAGATATCCTAGGAATTAAGTGCAAACTTCCAGGGCTGGCCAGTATATAAGCAGAAACGAGGTGGTGTGGTGGCTCTTGGGCTTACCATTGCACGAGAGACATCCCACTGTCATCCACCTGGCAGTGCACCTGCCAAACGGCAAGCAAGTTTACTTCAATGAGCAAAATTTCGGTGAAAGAATCATGGCGCCCCCTAGAACGTTATTGACGGCGTTCTTCAACCTCTGCCTAAAACGATAATCTTGCAAAAACCTTTCTCTACTGTGAAGTGCCACGATACCATACCTTTAATGCACCGAGAAAATAATGGAAACGCCACGTGCAAGGAACACCTATCGAGGGCTAGCCAGGCGTGAAGGCTGGAGATGTACTGGGTCATATATATACCGTGCATGTTAGCAACTTTGAGTGCTACTGTTTGCGCATGTTGCTCAATATAGTCCGGGGCCCAAAGAGTTTTGAAAATCTAAGATCTGAAGATGGCCAAGAGCTTGCCACGTTCAGAGAAGCATGCGGGGTGCTCAGACTTTTGGAAGATGACAAAAACTGGAACGCGACCATGGACAAAGCTGTGTTATGTCGCTTGCCTACAAAAATTAGACAGCTGTTTACAATACTAGTGTGCATTTGCAGACTCTCTAACCCTCACCAACTATAGTAAAAGTACAAAAATGTACTTTTAGATGATATTGCGCACATATTACAAGGAGCGAATGATGATTTAATCATCAACGAAGCATTGAAAATAAATAATCGAAGATAAGATCATTTATATTACTGGAAAGAGACTAGCAGCTTTTGGTGTGGCTACACCACAGAAAGATGGAGTAATGTCTAGCAATGTAGTCAAAGAGCTCAACTACGATACCACGGCACTACAAGCACATGTCTATGTCATGATACCACGTCTACTTTCTGAGCAGAAACAAATTTTTTATACAATCTTACAGCGTATACAAAGTGACGAAGGGGGATTTATTTTCCTCGGAGCACCAGGAGGTACGGGCAAAACATTTGTACTCAATCTTTTGTTGGCACAAATCCGTAAAGATCACAAAATAGCCTTGGTGGTGGCTTCTTCGGGCATTGCTGCGAATTTGCTCAACGGCGGAAGGACTGCCTACTCTGTTTTTAAATTACCGCTTAATATTGACTGAAGAATAACAAACTTGCAACATCAGCAGCAGTGCAAGTTGATCGTCTGGGATGAGTGTACGATGTCGCACAAGAAGGCGGTAGAAGCGTTAAACCGTAGCCTGCAGGATATCCGTAGCAACGAGACGGTGATGGGCGGAGTGGTAGTTTTGCTCGCTTGTGATTTCAGACAGAATCTACCTGTTGTTGAGAGGGGTACTTCAGATGAAATGAATGCGTGCCTCAAGGCATCACCACTGTGGGATAAAGTTGAGAAACTTCATCTTACGTGTAATATGAGGGTACAGCTTTATAACGACCAAAAATCTGGAGCATATGCCAGTAAACTGTTGCAAATTGGAGAGGGTCGCTTACAAACCAATGACGAGGGCAACATTACGTTTACGAATGAATTTTGCAACCCAGTGACGTCAGAGGAGCAGCTCATTTCTAAATTGTTCTCAAATTTACAAACCAACATGACTAACGAGGAGTTACTGTGTGAGAGAGCAGTATTGTCGCCAAAGAATAATTATGTAAATAAAATTAACAAAAAAATATTAGACGCCGTAGTCGGTAAAACAAAAGTTTGTACGTCGATAGATACAGTAATGGCAAGTGATGATAGTACCACCTATCCCGTAGAGTTTTTAAACTTATTGGAATTATCAGGTGTGCCATCCTATAGTCTTGAATTGAAGATCGGCGTCCCCGTTTTACTGATGGTAATCTTTATGGACCAAGGTTGTGCAATGTTACCAGACTACGCATCACTGAGCTGGGGAAAAACGTCATAAAGGCTTCTATATTCACAGGAGGATTTAAAGGAGATGAAGTTTTGATTCCACGGATTCCTATTATTCCCAACAACCTGGCTTTTCAATTTAAAAGGTTACAGTTTCCACTGAAGATGTATTTTTCTATGACTATCAACAAATCACAGGGCCGGACTTTAAAAGTAACAGGAAGCCACTTAAGCACGCCATGTTTCTCGCACAGTCAACTGTATGTCACCTGTTCAAGATTATCGAGGGCCTGAAACTTACATGTACTTGCCGAAAATAACAAAATCGTACAACGTCGTCTACAGAAACATGTTGTTGTAATATACAAGTGAAAATTTAAGTTTTACTAATATTATAAATTCGAAAGTTTGTGTTATGATTATAATGTTATTGAATTTATGTTATTTAATAATTTGTAATTTAATATTTTGTAATTAAAGTAAATAGTATTTAGTGTAACGTAGTTTCATACTAATAAATAATAAATATGTGATTTTAGCTATGTAGTTCGCAAAAAATATTATTTCATTTATTCATTTATCTTACTACTATTACTCACTACTATTAAGATAATTTAAAAAACAAAATTAAATTAATATTTGATAGTTTAAATAATATATATTTCTTTTACTACGAAATATTTAAAAGTGAAAATTAAAATGTTTATGTAAAGATAGCATCATACGGCAAAATTATTTACAGCTAAAACTGAGAAAAACGCATAGATATTTGAAAAAAATAAAGTGAGATTTATGACCAAAACAGTTTAGTTAAAAATAAAAGATTTTATCAATTATTGCGGTTAAAGCCGTAACGGGTAGAAGCTAGTATAACATAATGTTCATGTAACATACATAAATACTATAAAGTTAATTGATAAATTATTCACAGTGTGACATTAACAACACTAAATAAAGTAATAATAACGTGTACTGTACACTACAGTGTATTTACTATTCTTCATTATTCTTGTTTAGAATATCCCAAG
>CABFOV010001874.1:63093-100791 GCA_902141375.1 Timema poppense | reverse complement strand
ACCCCCCCTAGCCAATTAAGGACCCCATTGTTCGCCAATTAAGATTTCTTTTGTGTAATGGTATTCGACATTCCGTATTACTCTTATGTACTTTAAGGATAGCCCCTTAATTTGAGACCGAATGGTTTTCTTTGTGAGCAGCTCTAATAAGTAAAATAAATTACCACAGTGGTATGTATTATATCTTATAGGTAGTAATTCTAAACATAGGCTTAATAGGGGTGTGTAAAGTTCACTTTTTAAATGCGAAGTCGAAGCGAAGCTTGAAACATGCGAAGCAAAGTCAGAGATAATATTTTTTTAAATTAATTTTGGTGCTTGTTTTCTACCTTATACATTCAGCTTATCAGCAATTTTGAATAATAAAGAAAATATCGATATGCGGTGAAAAACTTATATATAAATACATCAAAAATAACACCTGTAAATTCATCATAGATAATTCCAAAGAGATAAACTATCCACAGGGTTGCCACGCACCTAGAAAAACGATAAAACGAATGGAATTTAGCCAGATCTACTAAAAAATATTGGAATATTAGTTAATTCGGGACGTCTAGCTCAAAGCTTATAGTAGTAAGTATTTGAATGGACAAAAATGTGAACTTAATAATTAAGTGCGCTGATTAAAACATGTATTATTACCCTTGAACAAAGGTTGTGAAGCGACAGAAGATGTATTTTCCCATCAATATTAAATAATCTTGTTTTATAAATAAGTTACATGACTTCACACAGTTTGATGACAAATTAAATTTTATCACCCTTTTCTTTTATCAAAGCTACCTGGAAAAATAGGAATTATTTCTGGAAAACCTGGATAACATAGGGAATTTGTTAGTAAGAAAATAGTGGCCATCCTGATCAAGGACAAAATATTGGACAAGTGTGCTATAAAATAATGTTAGTGTTATTTAATTTAATATAATACTTTATATTTGATTGCCTTTTATGTCATTTAATTGCTAGTCGGTGTTGAAATATCGTTTAGTATTTGCTCTAAAAATGATTATTTGTTGAAATATATCAAATTTAATAAGATATTTCAAACCTGTTGGTAATAAATCGAAGTTTTCTTCATACGTTGAAGTGTTACAAAGATGTGAAGGTTATTGTGGGAGTTGAAGCTGAAGCAAAGGTCAGACTTTAGACTTAAACATTTTGAATCTTCGCACGCCCATAATATATAATAATAAAATTACGATCAAATTAGCTACAGTAAAACATATTGATGGTTTTTTTTCTTTTATCACTCCACTTGAAATCAAAAGCAAAACAAGGTAAGTCTGCTAGCATGTATAATTTAATTTTATTGTTGAGGGTACACTGCACCGAGGATAGTCCCTTTGGATAATTATGTTGCTTCCACGAATAATGCTAAGATTCTAGAAATAAAAATTGTGTGTTTTACAGCGTTTTAATTGTTTTTAAAGGACCAAAAAGTTAAAAAAATAATTATATTAAATATAGTTCTGTATCGATCGTTGACGCTAACATTGTTGTATGGATGTGAAGCATGGGTTTGTCAGGAGAAACCCAAGAGCAAGTTGAATGTGGTTGGAATGAGATATCTAAGAAATGTGTGTGGATAAACTCATATTGACAGAGTCAGTGATGAATGCATACTGAAGGAGTGAGGTTTGAAAGGGAATCCAATTGGTCAATGTGAAATAAGCGTCTTGTGTTTGTTTGGCTATGTTGAGAGGATGAGTGTGGATCGAGTGACGAAGCAAATATATGAAGGTAGAGTGTGTGGATCAAAAGGAAGGGGTAAGCCATGTAAAAGACATGGATAAATGTTGTAGAAAAATGTGTGAAATAGAGAAATATTAAGAATTTTAGGAATAAAAGAGCGTGTATTACTCGGTGTATGGTTGTTGTTGAAGCGAAGGGAGTATGTACAGTAATCCCATGGCTTCTTTGGTGCTGACTGACAGCTAAAAGCCTTGAAAAGTTACCAGACCAAATTATGTATCCCTAAGCCGAACCATATGATCTGCAAAAACATGTGTTTAGCAGCTGTCACTTCTGACGGTCAAAATTTAAGTATATACCTCAATTTTGACTGTCATAAGTCTGCTGTGAACCGTCAGTCAGCACCAAAGAAGCCATGGGGCTACTGTATGTAATAGGGCCCCTACACAATCAGTCAGACTGTCAGTATTAGTTATTACTTTATTAATACTGACAGTCTGGCTGATCGTGGAGGGACCCTATAAGAATAGGGAAGTGTGGAGAAAGTTAGTGAGGATGGATTGAGTACGTAGTTGTTTTTTTGAGCTGTATGCACAGCAGCTTACCTACCCTGTAAGGGAACGTAGAGATTAGGTATGTACGTAGGACTATGACTAGAGTATATTTAGTGTTTAGTTATCTACGACAAGCTGAGAATTCATATCACAAACACGATACTGATCGATGATAATTGATTATAAGGAACACATATGATATTTTAAAATTGGATAATCCTACAAAAAAAAATTGCCTTGAAAAGGTTTTAATGCAAAGTGATGGATCTAAATGTCAAATTCCTAAACATTAGGTTGTGTTAGCACACAGCTTAACATAGGACAGCATCTGGGAAAGTGGGGTAATGTTTTCGTTTGGGGAAGATGGTGGGGGTGAGAGGGATTAGCAACAAAATGAACCCGATGTGCAAAGAAATTTGATCAAAAACTTCATTCAACTAAACTAAAAAATCGGTGTGTTTTTCCAAGCAACTTTGGACATCCATTTTAATTTGTATATGGAGCTAGTACCCCCCCTCCCCCTTCTCCATAACCTCTAGTCCCCCTTCCACCCATTTCTACTTACCTGATACATAGCAAAACACTCGCCGCCCAACCAAAGCGTTCGTTGTACTAATGTGTCCGAAGATGAACACATGCACATATTAATTGCTTTTGTAATTTGCGTATGGAATAAAACTATATTCCTTAGACTATGATGTCAAACTTGTCTAACCTATCAACCACGAGTCTGAGATAAAAAAAACAACATAAGATCCTCGCTAATGGGTCTAAAAATGAAAAAAATGAACCGTTTTAATCATGAGGTCACTATTATATTATATTAATTTTCCTTAAATTAAATCATATGGACAATATGAAATAAAGTTTTTTCCTTATATCAAACCAACCGTTTTTTTTATTAGAATGCTTTACAATATAAATACTCCTGGAAGTTTTTAAAAATTAACCATTTTATAACCATTAATTATATAAAGTAGTGATTGTGTTAGCCAAATAAATTATTTACTCATTCTTAGGTCTATATATTATATTAATAATATACTATGTTAGTAATAAAAACTAATAAGATTAGTGTTAATAATAGTCGAGAGAGGGTGTGAGAAAACCACATCAAAAAATCATCATAGATACACCTACCTCAGATTCGAACCTTTAACCACCAGGAATCAGTTCTATTTATAACATGGCGTCTTAGACCGAGTAGCCAAAAGTAACTATTCAAAGTGTGCACAGTTTAAATAATTGAAGGTTATATCAACAAACAACTTAATCCGAGCCGCCATTTTTGTACAACCTAGTAAACACCCGATTGGATTACTTCTAAATTAGTTTATTTGCACACTTAAGTTAGTGTGAGCTATTTTGTTGGTTATTAAAGATATGGATGAATTAAGTTGAGGACAAACAACAACCAGGCCCCAAACCAGAAATCAAATCCAATCCTACCCACTTTGGTGGACGCATGGTCTAAGGCGTCACTTTAGCAGTAAACTATAATGCTGATGACGAGGAGATCTAGGTTCAAGTCTCAGTCGGGTGTACTGAGGTTGTTTAAAAAAATGTTTTTCACTCTCCCCCCACGCAAATGCAAGTACGCGTCCTATACATAAAACCTACCTCATCCCTAAAACCATTAGCGTAGTGAAGTAGATAAGCGTATAACCTGAACGGATAGTAAGACGCGGTGATTTGAAAAAGAAAAAAAGCCCATGTCCTTTTTGATGTGCATTCGGATTAAAAGTCAGTCTCATCTAGTTTGGTTTGCCGATGACATAGAGGTCGGGGTGCAAATCCCTGATGGGTTTGTTGAGGTTAGCAAGTCCAAAAAGGTCTCCCTTTCTTCTTATATAAACATTAGGGTATATTTAATTTACATTTTATCTTCATCATCGCCACTCAATTAACGTAACTAAACCCCAAAAAACTAATTCATTATGTTAAATTTCGTTCCTGAAGGAAATCGATTATGGTATTCTTTGATCAGTAAGTGCTAGCGACACAGTTGGTATGTAGGACAGTAAACCACGTACGTGTCACATGGAATCAAACCTGTGTAGCTTTGCTATGTTGTTGGCTTTATTACAATAACAGTGTTTAGCCCGAATGGGTAGCAAGACGCGGTTCAAAAAAATTAATACCGACATTATAGGGTGAAACGAGTGTCTTTATAGCTTCGATGCTCAGAGTAACAGTTGCATGCGCTGACATTTTATGAAGGGGCAACAGGAGGAATTATGGAACGAGTTAAGAATTATGAAACAAGTTTTACGGAGTAGCATTTCTCATCCAACCTGATGTGTGAATTTATTTTAATACTAATATAAATATACGCTTGGGTTATTCTAGTTAGGACGTCATAGTTGATTGCAAACTCTTTGACTCATATTTAAAACTTCACTTTATGAGTCTATCCAATTACAAGTGTATGTAGCAAAGTCTTCTAGTGGAGAGTAGTTGAACTATAAAAGCATCAATTAATATAAGGCGCTAGGATAGTCGAGCAGAAATTCATAAACGCCAGAGACCAAGTGGGTTTATGACATTACTGGGCGGAGCTGTCTGACAGTATGACTTATGAGAACAAACAAGGAGAAGAAAAATACAAATGCCAATATACAGTTTGTATCGTGACCTCCTAACCCCTGTTAAATTACACCACAAAGCTTTATCCTAAGCTCCCTTACCACCTTTCAATTCCTGGGAATAGGTCTTCGTGATCAACCGAAAAACGTGGATTTTTTGGACTTTTTCAGAGAGGAAAATTTCAATTTTTTAAATTATATTTACAAGTCTATATGTGTATAAAGAAATAGAAAATGGCTTTATATATATTCCAGTAAATACCAAACTCAAGTACTGTTGAAGGTTTTGACAATATTTAACCTAAGCTCAACATCTGATTGTCCATTTTAAAAATCAGCATTGCAATTAAACACGTTAAAACCTATTAACTAAGCTAATTAAAGTAATTTCCTATATTGAACAAACATAACGATCAGTTTTCAAACTACGGGTAAATGTTGGAAATAATAAATTTCCGTTGAAAATATAAGATCTAAAATAGATTAAATAAACTTAAAAAATCTATCAAAATAATCTCATTTTCTCTGCTGTCATGTAAATAACGCAGAAAATCGCACTTCAATAAGCTTCCTAGTTCAAGCGAAATCTTTGATCTAATTTTCCGGCTATTCGGCCGTTAGATGACCTCTTTTCTAATCACTCGTCTTAAAGTACAAGTTAACTCTTGGTTTTTTGACCATAAACCAAGCTTTTATGCATGTATACCTTAAGTTTCCTCGTCTTAAAGTACAAGTTAACTCTTCGTTTTTTGACCATAAACCAAGCTTTTATGCATATATACCTTAAGTTTCCTCGTCTTAAAGTACAAGTTAACTCTTCGTTTTTTGACCATAAACCAAGCTTTTATGCATGTATACCTTGAGTTTCCTACGAACATCTGAACATTTGAAGCATATTTTAAATAAATATTATTATTTTTTTGCGGCAAACATTGATAACATTTTAATATATTATAATTTTATTAGTGTTATTTATCATAAATTGAGAATATCTATCCAAGTGTTAGCGACAGATCACTTTACTTGACGTAATACGTGAAAGAAGATCTAGTAATTTTTATAGGTGTCACTCATGCCCATTCATTAGCTAATTAGGGTATAGAATAAGTTAATAATTTGCAAAAGACCATTATGAGGCTGGAAGCCAACGTCATGCGCGGTAGTCGACGGAAATGGTAGCACTAATCGCTTCTACCTTGTTATTCTTAGTACCGTGGATCATATCTCGCCTTTAACTTAACCTTGATGACATGAAAAACGCAGACGCACTCGATTTTACGAATAGGTTATACTGGGAATCTTTTAAACAGTTCGTGTTTTGTTTCTCTAAGTCCTTCATAAAATATCCGCGCATCCACCCACCATTCTCTACGTATGCGCATGATCTTTCCTTAGACAATCGCGCATAATATGTTAGTTTCACACCTTGTCATCGATACTCCTATGAGTCGCGAAGGTCCGAACTATTTTGCATGAGACCTGACCTTGGCATCATTTACTCCTCCCCCCTCCCCTTATCAAAACGTGTGTCATCGTGACGTCATCACGCAGTCCCTTATTAGGCGGGACAGTCATTTTACACACATGGTCAAGGCGCGCCCTTTGTCGCACGAGCGGTCATTGTGTAAGTCGCTCATTTTCAATGGGTCTTAAAGTAAATGGTTAGACATAAAATAAGACAAAATTAACTATCTAATCAAGACTCGTTTAGAATATTACCTTTTTTTTTTGTTTGTTTCATACCGTTTCTTACTACAGTTTGATTTTNTTGTTTCATACCGTTTCTTACTACAGTTTGATTTTGATAGGAAGGAGATGACGGATAGATCAGGGTTCGAATCCCGGTCTGTTAAATTGAGGGTGGTTTTTTCCTAAACTGTTTCCCACTCTCCTTCCTCGCAAATACGGGTAGATTACCTCTAAAATACCTTATTCCTGGTCCCTACCCCATTAGAGTAATTATCATATATGCCTATAGCCTGAACAGGTGGTAAGATGCGATAAAATAAATACACGAAAGAAACCCGCAGCGTTGGTCGCTTGGTCTAACGCGTCACACTCGGGGTAGATTGGGTGGCCGGTGACAAAGAAATCAGGGTTTGAACTTTGAATACCGATCGGGGTAGGGTGTATTGAAGGGGGGCTGTCCTAAATAATTTCCCCACTCTTCATCCACTCAAATGCGGGTACATTTATTAATTCATATCCCATAAACGTTATTAAAATACGAATAGCCTAGACGGGTATAAAGTAAGGCCCTTGTTTTTTTAATTTTAAATATCTAGGAGGTTTGCCTGTCGCGAAGGCCCGCAGACTGTGTGTAATATGCTTGCTGGAAGCCGAAAGGGTATAGGCGCTGCCAAATACGCTACTCCTTTTTTTCACTGACCTAATTTCCTTAACGTAAACACCGTTTTACGATAGCTATTAATTGGACTTCAAGGTCTATTTTACAGGAGAGTTACATCACCAGTGTATTGACCAGATGAATTTATTTTTGTTTTTATTTGAGATATTGAACGTGAACTTTCGAAACAAATAAATTAGCCTATATCAGTACACGACTTAAACCTACTTACTTAAATCTAGAACAGACACAACAACCAGCGCCCCTGACGTGAAGTAATCACTATGAAAGGGAAACCCACATTACATCAATGATAAATATTTCGACCAAACCCGGAATCAAACATGGGACCCTTAACTAGGAAATGGACACACTACCAACTTAGCTAAGGTGTCGGATTAGGAAGATAAATGTACAAATAAAGTCCAAACTTTATAGGAGGCACCTTAAAGAAAATACATTATTTTATGCAATCAACAATGATAATATTTTACTGTATTAATAGACTAATGTTATTTTATATTGATTGATTTTGATACATCAAAGGTGACAGTTGAATTATTATTACTATTATTATTATTATTATTAGCAACATGTATTACTACCTGTTTGGGTTATACACATTTACACTAATGTGTAATGGTAGGGTGATTGAGAGATGAAATGGAGGACCTACAGTTTAACGTGGGATCCGAACCACGGTGGAGGCCTTGGCATTCCCCACATTCACAAGTTGTGATTAATACACGTCTTGTCAGAGGTGAAGTAAGGGTTTGGTAATCAGATAAATCTGTCCCGGGACCAAGTATTGAACCCTGGACCTCCAGCACAGAGATCTGACAACTTACCCCTAGACCACCATGTCACTGACAGTTGAAAATCACATTTTTTGATGTATTAATACGTGAAAGTAGATCCAGTGACCTTTCTAGCTGTCAAATATGGCATGTTCTATTAAAATTGGACTATACCACATTTTGTGAAACCATTAATTGTTAAGTTAATAAAACCTATGATTAATAAAAATGAAAAGGTAATTTTAGCGTGTTAAACTAGGTCAGGGTTAAGTTTGAATCCCGACTGGGTGCCTGGGTGGGGAGACGAAACGTGTTTTTTTTTACTTACACCGCGTCTTATTACCCGTTCTGAATATCAGCATATTTACACTAACAGTGTAGGGAGGAGGGGATATATAAATTAGAGTTAAAGTATCTGAATTTGCATGGAGGAGGAGTAAGAAACCAGTTAACAATAATGTTCACACAGCCGGGATCCAAACCCCGACCTCCCCGCCAACGGCAAACCAGACAAGACGCCTTTGTCAGTGAGCCCATCGGTGTTGGTAAGTTATAGTAAACGTGAAGATAATTTTTAATTACCTATTAAATATTGTATGCTTTTGGTGTCCCTGTTTAACATAAGAGAATATCGTTTCAGTAGATAGGTACTGTACGTTTAGTTTAATATTCTTCATAAACAAAATCCACGGCCTAAGCCCGTACTCAAGCTATACCGACCGAGTGACCGTCGTTTGTTGGTGACGATAGTGCCAGCCTATGCCGATAGATGCAGGCTAGATAACAAATCCTACTACGGCCGCTAATCTCGGTTTTCTAGACCGGAGACGTTACTTTTTCGTTCAAGTAGCTCCTCTTATGTCCTCATATTTTAGGCAAATCAAACATTAGAATAAACACACACAAAACAAATTAAGAAAAATTATATCTGATGCGGCTCAGCTAAAAAATGATGAAACACTAAAAATTAAAAGTAGGTTTCCAAACACCTTTGCCCTATATTCATTACTAGTTTATAAAACCACTAAATAGTTTTACATTCTCAAGTTTATTGAGCCTCTCAGGGTATGCATTAAGCAGACACAGGTGATTTAGTCTACGTTGCCTCATCGTGTAGAAAATATAGTTTTTTATGCGTACAAGCATTGAAAAACTTCTGCAGTAGAATTTTCAAAATCTCTTCAGTGCTCCAAGCACGTTTTATTATTATTATTATTATTATTATGTTTACTTAGTGTGAACTTTGTATCTTGTCTTAATAAGATATTTAAACTATCTAAAAGTTGTATTATATTATTGGGGGGATGATACTTTGTATACCCTCAATTTTCTTGTGGGGGGGGAGGGTGGATAATATTAACCCCCATACCGCCCCATGTGCTCCTGGGTAGTGACGAGGAAGAAGGCATTTCAGAGGTATTCTACCCGCATTTGCGTGAAAGGAGAGTAGGAAACCAATCAGGAAAAACCACTCTTTGCAAATCCGACTGAGGTTCGAGCCCCAATCTCCTCATCATGACAAATATTAAAGAACTGTTAAGATTACTATGTGTATCATATTCTACTAAACGTAACAAGAGCAATATTTTATTTATTTTAACCAATAAATATTTCTGCTCAAAATTTACAAAAATAAGTGACCTTACCTTGTGTTGCCTTCCATCCCACCTTATTTTAAAATATTTTTTTTTTTGCAACAACCAGCCCCCTCTCCAGCCCATATTCCCTATCTCTCTCATATACATTTGTGGTTACGCCCCTGCGCATGCGTGTACGAATTCTTCTGTGGCCGACAAGGTGGGAGACAAGAGAACGTGTTGTACGGGGAAATGACCCAATGTCGAGACAATGGATGTACTATGCGTAGCGTAAATCGTGTTCGTTAACCAAGAATGGCGCGCCGCGACGAATATAAACATATCCCCTACCCTTTTACCCGCCCAATCTACACCTTAACACGCAGTAGGCAACGTTCTTGAAGTTTGGAAAGTGACGCGTTTTTTTTCCCCCACCGCGGCGTTTCACTACCGATCCGGACTATTTACTGATTTAATTTACACAAATGGGGCGGTAAGATTTTAGAATAAATCCATACGAACTTGCGGGAAGGTAGAGTAGAAACCAATTCAGGATATTTTTTTTTCTAAACTGGTACATATGAGCCCCCCACCCCCACCCACCCCCTTGTAAAATATTACCTATCTATGCCACTGTGTGCTTCTAAATGGTTGATACACTCTAAAGCGAAAATCAGAGTCTGTTTGCTAATGCGTTTAACATCTGCAGTTTGTGTTCGAATGTAAATATTACTCGCCACTTAACGTTCCAAAATAGATACATACCTCACCAGCAAGTTTAACATCATGTGTGGTGAGCTAGAGTTTTTAAAGAGCAGTGTTTTTTTTTATAAGATCACTGCTTCAGGCAACACTACTGTATGCTAAATACAATCATATTTTATGTAAATTATCACATAACTTTAGACAAGAATTAATATTCTAACATCATTTTTTGAATACAAATAGATATGACAAATGCGTAAGGCTTGTCTTGTCTGGGTTACCAGGGATCAGAAGGTCTGGGTTCATTACCTAGCCAGTTGTACTGAGGTGGTTTTTCTTGAATGATTTGTCAACTTTCGATTGGAGTTCCAAATTTTTTAATATCTTTGCAATTTTATTCATTATTTTGGAAGAACATACATTTCATTTCCACAAAAATTTATACAAATATTCTTTAATTTCTCCTAAATATACTAATATGTTATCTTTACTTAACCTAAATAATCATAATTCGTTATAATATTTAGCACTGCGTCTTACTACCCGTTCGGGTTATACGCTTAATCATAATTAAGTTATTATATATTTTTTCAATAAATAGCATTCTATTAAGGCATGAAGCTACCATAATATAATAAACTTTCGATTATTCATACTCAGGCTATCAGGTTTGCGAATTATCCGCGCACAATCCTTCAAGAAAAAAAATTAACAATGTGTAAAAGCAGAAAAGATTACAAGATTACTTCCCAAAATAAACGGATGATATAATACCATGTAATGCATTTTTATGTAAAACGGTTATATATATTCATCCATGTTATAAATACAGTTTTTTTGTCAACATTAAAGAAAAAGTTGTGTATTTGATTATATTTGTTTTTCAATTATCTATGCATACTTCAGTAGCAATTAACCTGGATAGTCGGGAGTTTACTGTATAAGTAAACAATAATTTTAAATAGTTAAAGGCTCCATAGTTCACACCTGTTAAACACTTAGTTAATGTGTATGCTCTAGCCAATAGTATAACAGCTATTATCTTAGACCTAGCCTTAGGGAATATGGAGTGGTAAACCACAATTTAGAATCTTCTTTCCTTTTACCCCATTGTATCCAGTCTAGATCGAATCTATAACTTTTGAGTCAAGAGTACAATCTTTTTGGTCTCTGTTAAAGTGGAGTTTTGTAGACTAATGTTTTCCAAACTGGGGTACATATACCATCAGGGGCACATGACACCCCTGAGCTTTATTACTCAGGATCTATTTTTTGATAATGCTATGATAAACAAATTAATGTAAATTTTGACATAATTATCATGGATTATTTTAAGGCCTTAATTCCCTCTGTCACGACTTACCTTATTTTACCACCAAAGATGTATTGCAAATGATAATTAAGATATTGTACCTATTTTATACTTTATAAGAGAGCAGATATTTGTTTACTTTTTTTTATGAAGAGCTGGGAGGGTTACATTGGTAAGGCTATGGGCTTTAAAGGGGCACGTGGCTGGTAGAAGTTTGGGAAACACTGGTTACTTCATCGTAGTAAATATTATCAATTCACATGCAATAAACTTCAGGAATTAAGTCTTTCCCAGCTATGCATGAACTTATTTTATGAGCTGAAAATTGAGTTTGAGATAAAACGAATAAAATATATGTCATTGAAAATCTTGAACCAGTGTATATATAGTTTCACAATTTTTTTGGTATGTTTACCTATGTTATGAAATGTCACAGTTAAATATTTATAATATTGATAGGAATTTTTTTTTGTCATGTATAAAGAATAAATATTTTAAGTGTATAAATTATAAGTATGACCTAAAAAAACCTTAAAAAGAATTTCAAATTTTTAAACATTTGCCACTCCGTAAAGTAAAATTATGGAGCATTTCATTTAGTTTATTTGCTATCAATAATTGTTTGATTATTCTGTTGACACTTTTTAAAATGCAATGAAACCTTAATTTATATAATTTAAAAATATATAGGCTATATTTCATATTTATCCTATAAAAATGTTTAAAAATAGTCATATTAACAAGTAAACAATTTTGAAAAGAAATGTTATGTGTTCAACTAAATAAATTGTTCTGTCAAAAAGATTCATATTAATCAACAAGAATGTAACTAATATTGTTGCTATCATTATAGGGCCCCTACAAAATCACTCAGACTGTCAGTATGCATCAGTATTTAGAACGAGATGGCCAGTCTTCATATCATTATTTTTATCAGTCTCAGCTCCTGCGTGCAACTTGCAACAACATGGATGATAAGAAATGGGTGTAAGCAGTTTATATTTGCTACTGAGACTGAAGGAAATACTGACAAGTGGATGCACATGGTCAGTCATACTCTCAGTACTACTGTCAGTCTCTCCCACCACTTGCAAGACTGATGGACTGAGACGGATGTGATCAGAAAATTCGTATCACATCAGTATTTTAGTCAATCTGGCCATCAGTCTATCAGTACTGCCCCTACATGATCAGTCAGACTGTCAGTACTAATTATTACTTTATTAATACTGACAGTCTGACTGATCGTGTAAGGGCCCTATCAGGACTGACAGTCTGACTGATCGTGTAGGGGCCCTATTTCTTATTGCTCATCCATACCCGTGCTTTATGACGTAATTTTTAATTAATCCTTATAATGTTTCAGGTTCGCACTTACAGATATAGCTTATCGCTCTCTAATTGAAGAAAACAGAGAGCAATGCATTCTCATCTCAGGTAAGTCAGGATTTGAAAGTCTTCCTACTTCAGTGGCATCGATAGGCCACTTCTATCAATAAAGGCAGAAGCACAAATTATTATGGCTCTCAATTTGTATCACTTAGATATAAAAAAGTTTCATGGAAATTTCAATTTTTACAGAATTAAATCATAGGCCTAATTTAGTTTAGTATAAAAATCTACTTTCAAACAAGACTCACTCTTTGAAGTTAGCTTTAGCATAATAATATATAATATTTTGACTTTAACAGTTTTTTACATTTACACTAGTTGTTTTTGATAATAAATTACTGTATACATTACTTAGGCAAATATACTCACAAAAAATACTAAAACATAATTGCATCAGGTTTTACATTGATGTTGGGGGTTGAGTTCTCACTGAGTGTTTTGAGTTATTCCTTATAATATTTTTCACTCTTTCCATAAAAATGCAGGTACATCTCCTCTAAATTCTACCGTTCTAATCCATACTGTAATATATAGTTTTAAATGTTCGGAAAGCACAAACAAGCAATCAGATGTGATGCACTAAAATAATAAACTAAAACATGATAAAATATTTCTCAAAGAAGGATATTGGGTTAAAGATTCTTTATTTAATATTTACCCACCATCATTTAATATAATATTAAGGTGCGGCAGAAGGGAGCGCGAGTAATTTTACAGTTTTTATAGAATTGAATTTTTTTGGCAAAAATAAATCAAATATTTCTCCAGTAGCAACATAGAGCTTAGTTTTCTGCACACTCTAATATCAACAGATCTTGAATATATGTCAAGAGTGTCCTCGAATTTTGTCAAACCATTTTAAATAAAGAGAAAAAGTTTTGACAAAATTCCAGAACTCCCTTGAAAGATATTCAAGATCTGTTGATATTAGCAGGTGCAGAAAACTGAGCTCTACGTTGCTACTGGAGAAATATTTTATTTAGTTTAGCCAAAAAATTTCAATTCTATAAAAACTGTAAAAACACTTGCGCTCCCTTCTGCCGCACCTTAAGTAAAATAACAAACATATTAATCATGAATCTCATTTTTGGATTTAATTAAAGCCGTGGTTTCCCACCTTTTGTAGGGTGTAACTCAGTGGCCCCAATTTTTTTCTGCCCGAGACTATTGCGACCCTAAGTCTTCAAAATTTATTTTTTAAATAATTTTTTTCACTGAGTTCAACCCGCCCAATATCTTTAGATTTAAATACATAAGTAGGGTAAGTATAAATGAGGGAAATTATACCCTTATTTACGTGAAGGGAGAGGGAAGAAACTGTTTCGGAAAAATTATCCCCACTTATCCTTTGCCAAAATTAAAATTCCGACTTCCCCGTCACAGGAAAGCCAAACCAAAACCAATAGAGTGTGACATTAAGCACACGGCCCATCGATGCTTGTTTTAGATTTTATAAATAGCTAATAAATGATTATATGAATGCGACTGAGATATTGTAAAAGAGAATCAACAAACCAGGGAGGCGGGGGTATTTTTGAATGTTATAAGTAAACTAAATCAATTAGAAACTATTATAGTGGGAAAGGCAAAAGGAAGTGAACTACTTACATTTATAATTGAATTTCACACCTTCGTATACTAATTAAAATCACTTGAAAAAGTAAATATAAGGCTAAAACCTCAAAAAGCATTGCAACCCCATCAAAAATATGCTGCTACCCCAAATGGGTTGTGACCCTCAGATTGAAAACCACTAAATTAAAGTATATTATGATAATTAAATTATTAATGGTAAGTTAAAAGTAAGATAAAAATTATTTTTCTTCGATGTAAATGCTTAAATTTTGTTTTACATGTCTGTATTGTCTCCACAGGAGAATCAGGCTCGGGCAAGACAGAAGCTTCCAAAAAGGTTCTTCAGTTTATTGCTGAAGCTGCTGGCAACAATGATAGAGTTGTCACCGTCAAGAACAAATTACTCAAGTCCAATCCCGTGCTAGAGGCCTTCGGGAATGCTAAAACTAATCGCAATGATAATTCTAGTCGCTTTGGCAAATACATGGATATTGAATTCCAATTTACAGTGAGTGCTATAACACAATATTTCCATTGGATTTAAAGTTTTGGTTATATATTTTAAGGACATTTCCTTTAGTATTTTAAAAAACAACTTTTAAGGCTATGCATTTAGACTGCCACGTTTTACTGCTTTTTATATTTCCACTTATTTATAGGGCTGACGTGTACTATTCATGATTATAATATATTTTCTTAGCAGATATGATTTTACAAACCTACCTTTTTGATAAACAAATTGATATGAAGCAAGTTCATTGTTTTCAAAGATGAATATGAAAATGGAATGTGAAAAGAATGTGAAAAACAACTTAAGCTTACCTAGAGTTATTTATTTTAAAATGTGAAGTCTCATTTCATTTTATATATTAAAAACGCCCCACTCATTCCATGGCTAGCACCTAACCTAGGTAGGTAATAAAGCTTAAACCAGTCGTCACATTGGGATGCAGTTTTATATATTAGGTTATATATTAGGTATACTTTTCTTCTTCTAAACAATGTAGGCTAATTGTGATCAGTGAAACAGTTTTTTCATATTTAAAAATAATAAACAAAATTGAAAATTATTTCTTCTAATGATAAAACTACTACATTGTTCTCAATTTTTTTACTGTCAAATGAATAAGTCAGGAAACCATGCATAAGCAAGCCTAATCTAGGTAATCTTGTATCTAATTTCTTAGTTAATTAGCTGTGAGATGACCCCTTTGGAGTTCCCTATCCATATGCATACTTTTTTTTACTTGACAATACCCTAAAAGTATTTGAAATAAAAAAACTCACACCAACCAGCATTGGAGGGTTGGAGGCATAAATATTCTTTGGACTGTTTTGGATGTGACAAGGAGGTGGACTCAAATCATATTGAGGTGATTTTTCCTAAATGTTCCTCTACTATCAACTAATTTAAATTCTACCTTTCTTACCCATGCTCCATTAGTGTAAACATGTGGATAGCCTGGTTGGGTAGTAGGATGCAGTACACAGAAAAAAACCATGATAATTACAAGAGTCAGAAAGTTCTCAACAACTTATTGAGCTTAGCTTTAGAAACATTTTTCCTTCAAAGGCATTATGCTCATCTTACACTTTTACTGCACATGTTTTTTTCATCTCCTACCAAGAATTAGACATTATGGCATACGGTACCGGTAACATTTTTCAAACTGTGCTACATAGAGAGAGCCCTTTGGCTAAGCTATCTCAGGCTCCATGAGGCAATTTTAGAATATTCTTTATTTGTTTTTCATATTATAAAATAGCATCTTTAATAATTATGATTGACAATATTTTCATATAGGAATAAAGGACATTTGCCAAATGTGCAGCCTGAAAATGTGATGTTTTTCTGTTTACTAAAAAACTTTTATAGTTGCAAAATTTAATTGTCGTAATTGAATGTTCATACTGTAAACATGTTTATGAGGGATCCAGCGTATATATTTTTTGATGCAAGGATTCCTTCGGCCAAAAAAATTTTTGGAACCCCTGCTCTACCACTACAGTTGATTTTTTTTTTAAATCTAGGGCGAGCCTGTGGGTGGAAATATATTAAACTACTTGTTGGAGAAGTCTCGAGTGGTTCATCAGTTCACCGGGGAACGCAACTTTCACATCTTTTATCAGTTGCTGGCTGGAGCAGATGATGCCTCTCTTTCTAAACTACACCTCAAGAGGAACCTTGACACCTACTTCTACCTCACAAATGCCGTGAGTCATTTAGGAATCACATATCACGTATTTGATAATAGACAAAATATCATAGGTTCTTTGGCTAGTTATTTTTAGAGATGTATTTTAAAAAAAATTGTTAAAAAGATATTTGTGTTTAAATGAGATGAACAAACTAGATACCAGCTTCAGTGGTCAAATGTTTTAAGGTGTCACTCTCGTGTTAGACTGGTATGATGGTGATGGGGTGATCAGAGTTTGAATCCTGGTCGGGTCTATTAAAGCTTTTTGTTTTTTATAAAGTGTTTTCCATTCTTCTTCCATGCAAATGTTTGTAGATAACATCTAAACGTTTCCTTCCTCATCCCTACCCCATTAGAGTAATTATCATACATATGTGTAGCCTGATCAGGTGATACAAAAACTAAGAATGAAGAAAGCTACATTATAAAGAACTTCATGTCTTGTAAGCATCCTCAAACATATTAAGAATAATCAAGGCATACCAGCATAGGTTGAGGTGAGGTGGTCATTTGGTGTGTATGGGCAGTGACAGGTGTATACACAACATTTTAGTTGGGCAACCTCAAAATACAAAACCCCTTGGTAGGCCAAGACATTGATGGGAGGATAGTGTTAAAATAGATTTGAAGGAGGTGATATGTAAGGTTATGGATTGGATGCAAGTTTCTCAGGATAGTGTTGAATGTAGAGCTTATGTTCTGATGGCCATGAACTTTCGATTTCATTAAGTTCAGAGAGTTAGTTGGCACTTTCAACAAACTTCTTGGACTTCAGTGGAAAGTGTGAAAATGAGAGTCAAATAATTTAATAAAGCTAGTACTTTTACTATGTCAATGCAACCCCCGTTTATGAAAGTATTTTTAATTGTAATATATTTTTGTAAACTTCCTCAATGTCAAAGATAATAACTTATTAGAGTATTACAAAACTCTTAACACTTATAGCTTCCATTATGTTTCTAATTTTTAAATTAATTAGTTCAAGAGAAATTAAATGATAAAAAAAAAAAAATCCTTGATATCTCCAGTCAGAGAATTTCCACACAAACCACAGCAGATAGCACTCCCCCTTTAAAAAAAACACACACTAGAAGTATGGCCCTGGAAAATATGGAAATTTATTTTAAATAGATAAATATTTCTTTGCAGCCATTTGGGACTGGACCACAGGCTCTAATTTTAAGACCACTAGAATTATTAAAAAAATTATTGGCAGATTGATTAATGTAATTATTTGAATCAAACAACTCTAGCCAAGAGTTAAAATACATTAATACTCTTTAAAACCATAATCGTGATTTTTTCCAAAGCTGAAAGTTAGTTGAATGGTGATGATCTTGAAATTTGAGCACTTGTGGGAAGGGCAAGACAGTAATTCTTTACTGTAAATTGATAGTGAAAATTTAATAAGGCTATGTTTATCATGCCAATGTATTTTACTTTAAATCCTTTAATGTAATTTTGCAATTTTGCCCCCACCCCCAACCCCCGCACAAAAAAAAGGTACCTATAACATTTTCCTGATGGTTTGTAATAATTTTTAAACTACTCGATTATTGCAGGATAAAGATAATGCGATCTCGGTGAATGATAAGCAGGACTTTCTGGAGGTGAAGGAGGCCTTGAATACAATAGGTCTGACAGAACAGGAGCAAGAGAACTTGTTTGCCATTGTTGCAAGTGTGCTGCACATGGGAAATGTTGGCTTCATTGAAGATGAAGGGAAGTCAGAGGTGCTCAAGCCAGAATGTGTTGAGGCAATATCCAAGGCAAGTGATTTACTAACTGTCAACACATCACATAAACCGTTATTTATTTGGTCAATAATGTCACCATAACACAAGATAAATACAGTATTCCCTAAACCAGGGGCGCGCCCAGAAACTTATTTTGTCCTATGCAAGATGATTGAAAAGTTCCTCTGCAGCAGTATTAGACATACAAAATTAATTTTATTGGTAAAAATTTAATATATTTAAAAACACTACACACACTATGTTTAAAATTGATGTTCACTGTTTTCTTGATACAAATAAGTTCTCTTCATTTTACTAGCAAACAGTGAAACATATTATAAAATTGCTTACACATGTGACTTTAATCACACTGTACTTAATATATTTTAAAGTTATTTGTGATCTTGGAGGGGAAGACAGGGTGGGTAAAACCCTTCACTCCCCACTTGAGTTCACCACTTCCCCAAATTAATGATAGCTACCTTATACCATTCAACAAATTAGTTAATTTATCATTTACAAATTATTTGAATGATTGATTTATTAATATTATGTTTGTAGTTGTTGGGCTGTGACTACCGACAACTTAGTGAAGCCTTCACCCACAGAACCATCGAGGCTCATGGAGACGTAGTGACCACACCTCTAAACAGAGAATTGGCTATCTATGCCCGAGATGCTTTAGCTAAAGCTGTGTATGACAGGCTGTTCACCTGGCTTGTCAGGAGACTCAACGACTCTCTCAAACCTCAGACTGCTCGTAAGAATGCTGTCATGGGGATTCTTGATATCTACGGCTTTGAGATCTTTGAAAGAAATGGGTATGTGAAGATTTGTATGCTTTGTCCAGTTGGAGTATATAAGTTACTATATTAATATTGCTGTTAGCTTAAATTGAACTTACATATTTCAATTATAAATGTTTTGGGCACACCCTACTTTCCATGACAACTGAACTGGTCCAAAAAAAAAGTAATGAAAGTAATATTTTAAATATCATACTATATACAGATTTGGTGTTGTGATCAACATTTTGGCAAGTAGTTTTTATTAAAGAGCACATGGATTTCCAACACATTTGTCAATTTTGGTATCAATGGCACTGTAAAGGTTATCAAGATTTATAATATAACTTTTTATTTTGAGAGTTAAAAATAATAATTATTATTATTATTAGCACCGCGTCCTACTACCCGTTCAGGTTGTACGCAAAAAATAATTAAGTATGCATTTGTCAAATAAAAATGACTAAACACATTTTCAACTATGATTAATTCACCCAATTTTACTAAACAAACATGCATCAGAATTTATTTGTGTAGTCTTACTCTGCCCATCGCACATTTACCTAGGTTGGGTGGGTTCGAGTAATTATTAGACATGGAAAAATAACTAAACACACTGCAACACAATAAATTATGTGATGCCTGTTTGAAAAATTAACTTCCTGACACCTCTGGGGGAAAAAAAAGAAGTTGCTAGACTTATTACACTTTTTTGGGAGGGAGACGATTAAACAGAGGAGAAAATGGGCTGAATTTTTAATTTTATACACAACTATAACAATTGTCATTTTTAAACTAAGGTTTCAAACTTTTCACTATACACTAATTTTACTACTCAACTTCAGATACTATTATTGTGTAAAACATCTGCATAAATAACTCTAAGTTGTAAGAAAAGCCATTAGCTAAAATTAGTGGATCATAAATAAATGAATTGGGTTTGAGATTACAGACTTACCTAAATAAATAACTAGATTAAATATTTGGTTTGAAACAACTTTTCTTTAGAGAAAAAGTAGAGTTATGTTACTGATCATTTTTTGATCATTGCATTTGTTATTTAGATATGTTAGTGAAATAAATTGTTTGAGTCGCTAAGCATTTTTAGTATTATTTTAAGTGTGTTCACAGACTACAGTTTTTTTCTATTAATAATCTTTGGTAATTACAATGGACACAACCAAAAGAGGAATCAATAAGGTATTTGGATTTCAAACGCTAAAAGTATTTTTGTCTCTAAAAACTTGCTTATTCTATGGAAATTTGTTTCTCATTGCTTATTTTATAATAATTATTTGTAATGTTATTCCTGCAACCAACTTTTTAGGCTGAATAATATGAATTTCTCAAATTTAGGGTTTTCATCCGATTTGCTCACTTTATGGAATTAGAAACTCACGAGTTCATTGCCGCAATTACAAAGGTGTGCCACCTATCCCTATCTTGAGCTAGTTCCATCCATTCAACCTCAATACACCCTATCTCTTCCAGGTTTATTCTATTGTTATCCTCTCATTTGCATCTAGGTCTTTCAAAGTGTCTCTTCCCATTAGGTTTGTCAGTCAATACCTTGACCACGGTTCTAGTTTCTCCTGTTCACACTCAATGTCCTGCCCACCGTAATCTAAGAGATTTGATTAAGCTAACAGTGCATTGTGATAAGTACAGAGTATGTAACTAACTGAGCATTAGTAGCCTCCTCCACTCCACAGTATCCTCATCTCTTTTTGGACCAATCATCTTCTTAAGCCTAGTACACACCTGGCGATAATCGCCAGATACAAGTCTCCAGCGATTCGGCAACATTGCCCGTAGGTACATTAACTTGTATCCAGACACACATCTCCACCGATATTTGCATCCACACCGAACAACCACAGCTCTTCAAAAACGATAAAGATTTTGGGTGGAAAAAGGAGTGTTAAGACGAGGGGAGAATTATGGTAACTGATTTTTGTCAGATCTATTGTTGGGTGATGGGTGCGTATATAAATTTTTTAGTAAGAATTACAAGACCAAATTTTGAAGAGGTATTTTGTTTGGTAGCACCCAAAATTACAAAGCAAGATACCAACTTTTATGCTGTAATAGTAACACAATATGTAGTAACCTTAAGAAAATTACCACCAAAATACAAAAGGAAACTCTTCTTAACTAGTACGAGGAATAGAAATCAACTGGAATAGATTCACAAGTTGTCCACCGATGCGTGCGTGTAGGTCCACACTGAGCGATTTTTTCCCATTGGAGGTGGGATACTGGCAACATTCTTTGATCTTTTACCACCGGACACTCGGGCAATGTTTCCTTGTATTCAGACACAAAGGAAACACTGGCGGTCGGCGTGTATCTGGCGAGTATCGTCCAGTATGTACTAGGCTTAAAGCACCTTGGTTTTGAACCTAAATATATTTTTGTCATATAAGGTAAAATACCACATTTCACACTCATAAATAACAACACGTTAAACTATTGTTTTGTATATTCTGAGATTTACATTCCTTGAAAGCAAGAGAGTTGTCATCAACTTACTGACTGTATTATTTGGCTGATTTCCACTCTAATATCGTTATTGTTAGTTAAAATTGTTTTAAAATATCTGAAACAAAATTTAAATTTTGTTTTAAAGTTTAATCAGTTCTGTCACTCTTTATTATGAATCTAAAGTGTTTGGTAAAAGAAATCACAATAAAATAAATTGTACTCGGTTATGACAAATCGAACTAATAACATTTCCCACCTTTAGAATATTTTATAAAACATTTAGCTTGTGTATGAAAGGTAAAAATAACGTTTATGTTATTTGTCATACACCATTCTCTTCCAGCTTTGAGCAGTTTTGTATCAACTTCTGCAATGAGAAACTTCAACAACTGTTTATAGAGCTGACCTTGAAGTCTGAACAAGAAGAATATTTGAGGGAAGGAATTGAGTGGGAGCCAGTAGAGTATTTCAACAACAAAGTTATTTGTGATCTCATTGAAGAGAAGCACAAAGGTTAGTGGACATTATTAGTAAAAATGTCTAAATCATCTCCCTATGAGCTATCATAAGGCATTTTCCCACAAGCAATTTTTTTATACTAAGTTAAATATGGTGATAGTATTTAAGAAAGGGTCATTTAAAGGTTGAGTTTTGTTTAAATTAATAACTCATAAGTTGGATTTTAATGTGTCAAGGATGAGTTGAGTCTTTGTGGGGCACATTGTTCAAATTTCAGTTGAGAGCTTGTGCTTGTGAGTTGTGACACCACTGGTTTGATATGTTATCTAAGTCTACTTTTACCTTTTGTGTAATTTAGTTGGCACTCATTACTTTCTAACTACTAAAAAGAGTGCATGTCACACCATCAATGAAATTGCTTTCCATTGTTTGGGGTGCATCTCACACTTATGTGGCACTTCATCAACCCAATCCACCTGGAGTTGAAGGACTGATCTCTTAGGGAGGAACTTTCAAATTAAAAATAACTTATCAAAGTTTCTTTTAAAATTATCTAAAAAACTGAAAAATAAATGTTTTTACATCCATTACTGTTTCCAACCAATGGTCTGGCCTGGGTCAGCTTTTTATTCGAGTTATGTATTTTTCCACTACCGGCTGGCTAGGCCTGTCTAAGCCTCATATGCCTTAAAATCTATCTTAAGATTAAAACAAACACAACATCCATTCCCCAGCCTTTGATTTTTCATTGTTAAATGGTAAACCCATATTTTCATCACTGATAAATTTTCAGCCATGCCAGGAGTCAAACCCAGCACACTTAGCTCAGTATGCAGACACTCTATGTGGGAAGGTGTCGGACAGTGAAGAATAATATCACTAACCAATATGGGATCGATGAAAATAAACACTTAAAAAATAAATACTTACAAAATAAATACAAAATAAGCTTGATTTTTTTAAGCAAGACTCAACACCCATCATTGTTACCATTGCCTGGCCATTTTAACCATGTTAAAAAAAACTACAATATCAAACAGACACTATAAGGGGGGTGTAATGACAATTAATTCAGGTATTTTAAGCTTATAGCAAGATGAACATAAGGTTACAATTCAGATTTAGGAAGAGATGTTATCACCCTACATCCTCTATACTAGAGATTTTGAACCTATTTTCATGTCACAGCACATTGAACAAGCTGCTGAAATTGTCAAGGCACACCATTATATTTTAAAGAGGGCTTTTATAATCAAAGTAATGAGGATTTAGCTCTGTTGATAGCGTTTTTGCCTACTGAGCTAGGGGTCCCGGGTTCAATTCCTGGCTAAAAAATGTATCATTGGTGAAATATGGGTTTACCCTTTCACATTTACAAATTAACGGCCGAGGACTGGATGTTGAACCTGTCCTAATCTTAAGTTAAATAATAGTGTTAATCATGTACTTAGAAAATTTTTATTTCTCAAATTTTTTATTACCTTTTTTTGATCTTCCTCCAAACTCCTGTGATACACCACTGTGCTGCAGCATACCTTTTGAAAAACGCTGCTCTATATTGCTGGTGATAATGAGTTAGGTGCTTAGAAAATCAGTTTTAAACTATTATAATATAGTATTACTCCCACGAGTTACAATTTTCCATTTGCAGAAGCCCTACGATCTAAACATATATTTCATCTTGGAGACCTATTTCTGCTGTATTGAATAATATTTGTTGGTAAAGCTCATTAGAAGCAATGCAAATTATTGATATGTAAAGTAAAATATTTCAAATTACTAAGCAATGTTTGTATATAAATAACTATTAGTGCCAATATAGACCATCATAAAATATTTCTATATTTACAGGAATAATTTCTTTACTGGATGAAGAGTGCCTTCGACCAGGAGATGCAAATGATTTGACATTCCTGGAAAAAATCAATGAAAAGTTGACATACCACCAACACTACATTAGCCACAGGAAAGCTGACATAAAGACACAGAAAATAATGGGCAGGGATGTAAGTATACTTAAGTTTTTGGGTTAGAAAAATTGTTGGCAAACTACTATAGATCAAGCATGTACAAACGTTCCTCGACTGAGGGCCGCATAAGTTCTCAAGGAATTGGCCTGGGGTCGTGCAGCTATAATAAAACCCAAGAGCCTAATTTGTTTATTTCTGCAATTTGAAGTATATTTAAATTTTATTGGGCAGGCCACACAGTACCAATTTGGGGAATCACAAGCGGTCCTACAGATGATTCACAGAGATTTCAGCTTTTTATTAATAAAATAGTTTCAAATCAATCCATCTTGCTAATATATTAGGTCAATTTGACACATTATGTCAAATGACTTCACACACCAAAATAACAAAACATAACTGCAAAGTGGGTTGGTGGTGTAGTTTTTTTTTCAGTATGGCAGCTTTTTAAATATCAGAAATGACCAAAATTATTGTGTTATGAATATAGACCTACTAAGTGGTGAACCCATGAATTTACTTAACAATGCATCAAAGCTACTCTTATATGTATTGTTTTACTCTTGGGGATTTTGAGGAAACCTTTATGTGTGGAATGGTAAATATTTTGAATATCGTATCTTAGAAGGTTTTAAAATTCAACCATAACATTAGACACATTTTCTATGCTCTATAGCCTATTATTGTTTTGCTTAATGTTTTAAACTTTTATTCAAATTATATGTGTGTTCATGGAGGGGAAGTTGCATAGTTTACTCCCTTCTTCCTACCTCTGACTGGATGCACTACTGAAACTTTCCACATAAGCCATGCTGTTGCAGAAAAACAATAAAAAAAATCACCTATGTACATAATAATAACATATATGTAATTAGATCTAATAGTAATAAAAAAATCAAATTTTAAACAAATGTTAATTAAAATAGTAGGCTAAGGTAACCATCTTATTTCCCAATTACAAATATCTTGGACTAAACACAATAATTGTTGATTTTGCAGGAATTCCAGTTGATTCATTATGCTGGTAATGTGACCTACAATGTCAAAGGATTTCTGGATAAGAACAATGACCTACTTTTCAGAGACCTTCGTGAAGCTATGACCAAAACTAAAAACTCAATCACACAGGTATGCTTGATTTATAAACAAAGATTTGGTATAAAAAGGGTGAAGGACAACGTATGTGACCTTGAATGATAAGGCCAGACAAGACAAGTCTCAGCCAGTTAAATAAAAGGATTACATACTTTGAAATTTTTAAAAAATGTAGAAAAACATGGTATTATGGTTTTGATCATCAGTTAAATATACACACACACACATACGCACGCATGCACATACCTTTAGGGAAATTTCTTTATTATTATTATTATTATTAGCACCACATCTTACTACCCGTTCGGGTTATACGCACTTAAGCTAATGTGTAATGGTAGGGTGATTGTGAGATGAAATGAAGGACCTACAGTTTAATGTGGAATCCGAACCACGGTGGAGGCCTGGCATTCCTCACATTCACAAGATGTCTTGTCAGACGTGAAGGAAGGGTTTGGTAATCAGATAAATCTTTGCCGGGACCGAGGATTGAACCCCGGCCGCCAGCATAGAAGTCTGACACCTTACCCCTAGACCGCCAGGTCGCCGACAAAATTTCTTTAGAGTGGTGTTAAATGAATAAATATATTCATCTGCCTCACAAATAAGATTGTTTATCTTTGGAAAGTGATAATTTAACAGATTTTAACTATCAGAAAAGAGCACAGTTTTCTTATAAAAAACATACACTTAACTGTGAATGGACCCTCCTCAGTGGCTGCGTGACCTAACATGCTACTCTTGCAGTAGACTAGACTGCTGATGGTGGGGAGATCGAGGTTCAAATCTTGGTCGGGTGTACTGAGGTTTTTTTCAACATTGTTTTCCACTCTCCCTCCACACAAATGTGAGTTCACTTCCTATAAATATAGCCTCCCTAATCCCTAAAACCATTTGCATAATTAGTACCTAAGCATATATCCTGAACGGGTAGTAAGACGCGGTGATAAAAAAAAACTGTGAATGGAAAGGGTGACAAATTTTAAAAAAAGTGTGTAATTAATTGTGTTATGTAACATGAGGAGAGGGATCATAGACAGTGTTAGGTGGTGTTACCGGCCAATAAGATATGTTGCAATAAGATGGGATGGATATGTAATCTACAGAATCTCTTCCAAGCAATTATCAAACGCCTCTAGATGAGTGCTTTGGAGTTCCCTGGAATCAGGCAGTCTTAAGTGTCACTTGGTGCTTTGCATCTTACTGTTCGGAATATCTTTGTATATATTTACATGCAGGGAGTTTGAACAAGTAAGTTTACCAATATTTGTGAGGTGAGAGAGAAGGAAATCATTCAATTAAGACCAGCTCAGTACACCTAAGACTCAAAACCCCAACCTTCCTATCAGCGACAAACCAGACAAGTTGAGATCGACATTGTCTGTGTGTGTCAATATGAGTTCCTCCTTAATGAACCATAAAAATACATTAAAAAATAAATATATTATTTTGTATACTGCGGCTAATGAATATATTTGACTTTAATGTGGTTACATTTAAAGTTTTGTTATCGGGTATCTCCTGGACTGAAGGGTTGCCAGATATAATAATTTTTTCGATATTAGAAGGTTATTTACCCAGCAACAACATGCATACAATATGGTCACTATTCAAAGAAACACAATATGTCTGACACTCATAGAAATACATAGACTTTTTGAACTCTTGGAAACTATGCCGAGTATTATCAGTTAGTGAAATAGTGATATTTAATTGGTCTCTTGGTCATTTCCTTGTTAATAGAGCTTTCTAGATTATCCTGTGTTGGATATCAAAGTATTTCTCAAGTAAAATTGTTTGAAAGTTTTAAAATACATATTTTCCTTTTATATAGTCTTAATGCATTTAATTTGTATACCTTTCTTAAAGGAAATTTTCCCAGTGAGTGAGTTGAACAGCAAAAAGCGGCCAGAAACAGCCATCACACAGTTTCGAGATAGTTTGAACAATTTGATGAGCATCCTAATGGATAAGGAACCTTCCTACATTCGTTGTATCAAACCAAATGACTTCAAAATGGCAGGTAAATGGGAACTTTATTTAATTTAGAACCTAAAAATTAACATGGATTCAGAATTTGTTTTTCTAGACAGTTACTGTCACTTTTAATGTATGTACTCTAAAGAGCAAATAATTTGAAATCACGAGAACATTGAAAAGAGGGGTAGTTAGTTAAAGTTGACATAAGCGTTTCAGCCCTCAATTTATCTTTGTTTAGTGAAATTTAGCTTTGTGTGCTTGTATATATCAATTTATCGATTCTACTCCTTTAACATGAAGCATTGAGTCCTTCTTTGTATAAAAAGTTAAAAATACGTTATAGAAAAAGCATTTTTTTTACTACTATGTCTTAAATTAACTACCCTAATGAGTTATGGAAGAGGTTGAATCTTGAGGAAATGTACCTGCAATTGTATTAAGGGAAAGTGGGAGAACATTTAAAAAAGAAACACATTCAGTATAACTGGCCGAGATTTGAAACTCAACCTCATCACTGACAAACCAGATAAGTTTCTATGACCATTAATGCGGGTTATGTAGATATTTGTTAACATTGTGTCACAAAATAAAATAGTTGAGATTATTTATAGAACAAATAATATTAAGGATGTTGCCTACCTATCTTATCATGCCAAGTAAAAATAGGATTTCCCATGTTAATGTATTTACATTTTATCAGACAGGTTTCAAAAATAAAACATTGAAACAAAAACTATAAAAAAAGATTTTTATGTTCCCTAAAATAGGCTTACACTAACACAAAATAATGTTTTTGATATTAAAATATTTTTTCAAATCGTATACAATTCAACAAAATGATCAGTATGAATCTTCCTCCCAGGATGTAGATTAAGAAAGTGTTTGTAAGCATATGTCTTTCTATAATAGGAAAAAAGAAAGAGATAACTTTGAAATTCAAGTCAATGCTGTCCAAGCATAAATAGCAAAGAGTGTGTTTATACTCATCTGTGGAAAGGGAGAAGTATTATCAGCACATAGACAATAGGCCTCATAGGCTGAACTAATAATTTTCTTCCTTCTTTAGTGTTACTAAATAATTGGTTTAGTTACATATTGCCCAGGCTGAAACCTTAGAGTTTAATTTTGTAACTTTATAACTAGGCAACATATTTGAGCTTTGTTAATTTGTTTTAGGGCAATTTGATGACAAGATTGTGACTCACCAAGTTAAGTACCTTGGGTTGATGGAAAATTTGAGGGTGAGAAGAGCTGGCTTTGCATACCGCCGACCATACGAATTGTTCTTGAACCGTTACAAGTGTCTGAGTCCTGTAACATGGCCCAACTTCCGTGGGCCTGCCAAAGAGGGAGTTCAAGCAATAGTAAGCCATTTGGGCTATGATAAGGACGAGTACAGGATGGGCAAGTATGTATATTGAGCCTATGCTCCATTTTATAATTAATTAATGACATGTTGTTTCATATCTTAAACCTTTTTCTTATTCAAATATTCAGAAAGTTTCATTTAAATGGGTTTGTAGTAATCTTTATATTTTGTCGTTTTTATGTGGAGCTTTATTAATAATTTTGAAAAATCAAGTTCTTTGAGTATTTGCAGCAGAGGGGTTGATGTTTATACCTACTATTTTAAGTATATCAAATTAACCTTCTAATTTAATTAATTAGACTTAATTTCATGTAACAATCATACAAATTTGCATTATTAAAATAAGAGAGTTTTGGGGCAGTATTCAGAAAGTGTAAATAGGTGGAAAGTTAGTCAGGGTAGGGGTGGAGGAAGGGCAGTTACCTATGGTGGAAGTTCCCAAACAAAATTTAACAATTTATTATAAACATATGATGTCCTTCTTTAGGCGATTTTATTATTTGTTTTGGAACATAATTGAGGTTGTAGGTTAGAACTGGTTGTTGAATCTAAAAGTGTAGAAGGCAGAGATAAAGTGGGTAAGGAAAGGGATCTCTTTGTAGAGCCATTATAACACAAATAGCTGAGTGCAAGACTGTATTAAGGACACCCTAGTCAAAAAGTTTACTAAGTACTTCTTAAAAACTTCTTTGGCGCCTCTCTTTGGAATTGTGTTGAGGTCAGCAGCTACACTCCAGATGGTAGGAGAATTAAAGGGTTTCTTTTTAATGGCATCAAATTGAAAAAAAAAAGTTACTATTTGTCACAAATAATTCCAATATATTTATTTAATATTTTATATATTAATTTATAAGTTATTAATAATATTATAGTGTTAATAATTCAAATTAATTAATAATTAAATTTTATAATAATATGTTAATATTTTAGTTATTATTTATTTAATTATTATGAAAATATTTATTTATTTATTTACTATAGCTCAAATTTCTAATTTTTTAAATTAAAAAAACAAGTAATTTTTGTTTTCAAACAATATTATTTTCATTGTAAAAGAATTAATGCTATTGATAGTTAAAATATTATTTTACTAACTTAAATAAATAATTAATTTTTATTTACGTAGTTAGGTTTTAGTACAAAATAACTGAGATGTGACTCAACATGACACTAAGTAACTTTCTAAAAAGCTCACTCGAAATCAACTTGAGGGAAAAATAAAAACTTGTGCTTTAGATCCCCTAGTTGGGGGTGTTATATACATTGTATATGATATAAATAAATTACTAGCATTGACTCAAATGAGGAACACAAAAATATGTTATTAATAATACTTTTAGTAAGAATTTGAACTTGAAAAAACATTCCTTTTAGATACTTCCCTTATTATTTTAGACAATATAAGAGAAGGTCTACTGAAACTTTTATCCTTACATTAGTTGACAAGTTTGAAACAATGGTACCTAGGCTATTGGCCAATTTCATGGCACAAACAAAATGTATTTTGTCTTTTGTTTGTCATAGGACCAAAATATTTATTCGGTTCCCTAAGACTCTGTTCACAACAGAGGACGCATTCCAAGCCAAGAAGCATGACATAGCCGCCATTATCCAAAGTCATTGGAAGGGTCTGATGCAAAGACGGCGCTATAAAAAGATGAAAGAGTCTGCTGTCATCATCCAGAAATGGATAAGAAGGTTTTTAGCCCAGAGGCTTGCTGAAAAGCGGAGGAAGGCTGCCATTGTTATTAGGAGGTAAGGAGTCATTTCATTAATTCAATAGTACTTTATAGTATTGAAAAATGTAGTAGAATATTATTTTCTCAAAGATGCAAACACTTTTATAGCATTATTAGATCTAGAAACTTTTACAAACTAAATATTTTATTGAAAAAAAGCTTGAAAATAAAATATTAATTATTTTAGTAAAAATTTAATTGGTGAGCAAGATGACTAATATAGTCCGCCATCTAGTCTGGTTTTCTGATGTCAAGGAGGATGAGGTTCAAATCTCAGTTAGGTGAAATAAGGATCGGTTTTCTTAAATAATTTCCCACCTTTCCTTCACACAAATGTGGCTACATTTCCTATAAATACTATCTTGCTAAGTCCAACACATTAGCATAGTTAAAATATGTATAGCGTAGATGAGAAGAAATATGCAGATGAAATAAAAATGTTGAAAGATTATCTATATTAAATGTTAAACACTAACATATAACTGTGCATAGATTCATCAATGGTTTCATCACACGCAACGGCCCAGAGACGGAAGAAAACAGAGCTTTCATGGAACTTGCTAAAGCTCAGTATTTGTTGCGACTTACGAGAAGCCTTCCGCAGAAGTTATTGGATAACTCTTGGCCCCCTTACCCTCACGTGTGCAAGGAGGTAAAGTTGATTCAACTTTGAGATTTCATTAAAGAGGATAAAGGAGGCCATCTGCATGTTTTGTTACAATCAGAAAGTTTGCAGTTCACTTCTAATCATATACCCTTATTTTAATTCTTCCAAAATTTGTTATGTCATTTTCAGAAAGTGTATGTTGTCTTCTTTATACATAGTTCAATATAATTTCATAGATGTTTCAAATTTAATGAAACCCACTTCAGTGGCAGCATGGTCTAAGGCCCTACTCTCGCAGTAGACTAGACTGCTAATAACTAGGAGATCGAGGTTTTAATTTCGGCTGAGTGTACTGAAGGTGTTTTTTTTTCACTCACTTTTCACACAAATGGGGTAAACTTCCTCTAAATATAGCCCTCCTCATCTCTAAAACCATTTAGTGTAATTAGTAAATAAGCATATATCCTGATGAAGTAGTAAGAAGTTATGCTAAAAAAACTTTAATGAATAGATTATTAAATATTATTTTTAATATCTAAAATAGACAGCTAAATAAAAAGTATGATTCAACAGAGCAAGCAAAATAAGAAAGAAACATAATAAAAGTAATACAAATGTAAAAATAAACAAAATAAATGCTGCATAACAACATGGCTAATATTCCATTACTGTTGCACCTTAAATTGTTTTAGTTTTTACATTTTATTGAGAATAAAAGAATATATTTTAAGATTAAAATTCCGATATTACTATTTCTAGTTTCAATGGGCACCATGTCATATGAAATGTTATAATCCAGTTGTCTTCAATCAAGTACAATTAGGTAAATGTGTGATGTTTCAGGCATCTTATCACTTACAACGAATGCACAAGAGATGGCAAGCAAGGAATTATAGAAAAGCTCTTGCTCCGGAGAAGAAAATACAATTTGAGCTCAAAATACTTGCAGAATCAATGTTTAAAGGTAAGCTGGGGAAAACCCTATTTGTTAGCAATTACCGCTATCTGGTTATTTTCACCCCTCTTTTTCCCGTATTTGCTGTCGAGTGGGGACCGATTTCTGAGAATTTTCATCTCTATACCTGGCCCCTTCTACATTAGCAGTTTATTATGTCTCTCTCAACAACATATCATCCATGGTGTACCTAAAAAATAAGTACCACAATAGGCTAAATTTGGAGCTGGACCTACGCTTGAAAGTTTCAACTGGACAACCAGATATCGATAATTGTGCCAGGCCATGCAGCCACACCCCTCTTATTGAAAAACTTTGGGATTCATAATATACCACCTACAGAATTACAACTAAAATTTTTGATTTGAAAATATTGTGTTTATGTTGTTTTTTCTTTATTTTTGAACAAATTTGTGAAGAAAATGTATACAACTTTTTACAGTAAAATTATGTTTTTTTAGCTGATCAAAATGATACTCAATAAGAGATAATATTAAGGCTATACCGGTAGGATTCTCTCTAACTAGGGTTGTACATTTGAAATATTTTGATCACGGATATTTTTTCCCACTAGATTATATAGATCATTAGATCAATAATTTACCAAGTGGTTTTTTTAAAGCCTGTCAATTGGAATTTTTTTTATCTTGGGGTACATTAAACTTTTATTCATGGCCAAGGGGGACAATCTAAAAAAAGTTTGAGAACCACTGGCAGGGGCGTCACGCAGGGAGGGTTTGGGAGGTGTCACCTCCCCNAAGTTGTTTTATTGTTATTGCTTTAACAAGCACTTAGCACAAAAGTTATTGGTTTTTAGGAGCAGGGGCATCGCACCAGGGGTGGGGCAGGGCAGAGTTGGGGGATGTCACCCCCCCCCCAATGTTGGTTAAAAGCTTGAAAGTTGTGAAATTTATAAGATTTGAGATCTGGAGTTTGGAAATTCTAGGCTTATTCTGTACCCCATTACTTTTTATTATGAAAGTTGTTAACCACAGACTTGTACAGACAAATTTAAAATTTTCCAACTGTTGATCCCTACTCTACAAAGAGTCCCAACTCCAAAAATCATCTCGTCAAACTTTTAAAGGAGATTCCTTGTTAAGTAGATTGTAGACATCTTAGATAATCAAGTAGTCTAGTAGTGCCGTTATCAGTAGGCAAGGACAACAGCCAGTGAGTGTATGCTGAATGCGGTATGGAAACGAGTCATAAGGGAACATGAGCTGGCCAGTAGCAAAATTTCACTCAGTCAGCAATGCTTAAAGTGGCAACATTGTCAGCCAATGTTTTATTTATGGTTTAGGGTTTTAGTTGTGACTTTCGTGGCTGCTAGACT
This sequence comes from Timema poppense, assembly GCA_902141375.1. Lineage (NCBI taxonomy): Eukaryota > Metazoa > Arthropoda > Insecta > Phasmatodea > Timematidae > Timema > Timema poppense. The sequence continues at coordinate 67,539 of CABFOV010001874.1, read as the reverse complement.
GTCACAGTTTTATGATTCAAATTATCCTATGTTGTATAGCCAATGCTTAAATAAATTTTGAAGGGAAGGCATAAATGCAGTGAATGTTACACAACATCTTATTGTTTTCTTATCGAAAGCTCTGACTGATGAAATGAGGACATTAAGATTAGTGTTAATGTTTGACTTCTGAAATACACACTAATTTTTCTAGCAAATATCCATACTAGTTTGAATTGAACTGATGTGTCTTATTTCATTCTTCATTAAAATAGGCTTTCATGAAAGCAATTTAAATATACTCAAAGCAACAATGAAGGAAGAGGAGTAATAGGGCTGTGTTACATTGCTATATCTATTATAATTTTTCATTTGATTTAGTAGACTTCATCAAACAAAAAATTAGTTTTTTTTTCACACTTTAACAGTTTCAAATTTGGGATACATTTTTAAATTAATTGTTTGGTGTTCGATTTGAATGAAATTTAGTATAACCATGTTGTTTAGCGTGCTGATTTTGAATTTGGCATAAGTTGTGTAGTAAAATGTCACGGGCTAAATTACAATGTGTTTTGAATAGTTTATTGGCATGCCAGTATTAACATTTTAGGCAACTTACATAAAGTTATGAAGCAGGACATTGGTAGACAGTTATCAAAATACTGTAGAAATATCAATACATTCAATTTTTTATTGTTTATTTTACAATTGAAAATGTTTTTAAATAAGCATGGCCAAGTTGCTAATTTTTTGATAGAGTGATGAGCAAGTTCTACATCTCCGGGAGTTTACTAGTTAAATATTGCTTCCAAATGTTATAGTAAAGTAGTGGTTTCCAACTTGGGGGTCACAGCGTGCTTTGGGTGGGTTCACAATATAGAGGTTTTAGCTTTATATTTACTTTTTCAAGGATTTTAATGATTATAAGAAGATGCAAAATTCTAATAGAAACGTAAGTTGTTAAAGTGCTAAAAACGACCTAGTTACTGCTTAGGTTCCTTTTGGCAATCCATTCTGATAGCTTCTTGCTGACTTGTTTACTGTGGTAGCCTTGTAATGCTGCTAGCATAATATAAAATCATTCACCGACCCCGGGTTTGTTGATTCTATTTTACTACATATTAGTCGCATATAATTATTATCATAAGACATTGATTAAAACAAGCATTAGTGGACATGCAGGTTTAATGTCACGTTCTTTTGGTTTGGTTTGTTGGTGAGGGTGAAATAAGGCTTTTAATGTTGGGCAGCGGTAGTTTATCCTAATATACCTCCAAGCAAATAAGTGTGCATTTCCTCCCAATTTTACCTATCCCACTGGTGTAGCTAACTGTAGATAGTCAGGGCTGGTAGTAATACACAGTGAAAAAACTTAGAAACTAGGATTCAAACGCTTTTAAGTTATCAATGGGTCACGATGGGCGCAGAGAGAAAAGTTGTGGTCATAAACTACAATATGTTGGAAACCACTGTAGTAAAGTCAGTTAAATTTTTTAATCTAAACTACACGATTTGAACAATATCTGCAAATCTAAATAAATATATTTAAGCTCAATTGGATATTTATCTCAGATGCAGGTAAACTGAAATAAAGAATAATTCAAGTTGCACTGAAAAAGCCATGTAGCTTTAAAAATCCAGTATGAACAAATAAACAAGGCTGTCGCCGGGGGCTGGTGGGGTTGGGGGTTCACCCCAAAATTTTATGAACAAAGTGGCTTTATTTATGGTTCAAACAATATAAAAATTAAGATACAAGTACAAATTATGGGGTAGTGTTACCATAAAAAGCATTTCAGAGAGCTTCTAGAGGTGTTTAATATTTAGAATTTTTTCTAGCCTTCGGCAGTTAGGGGGTTATGTTGCCATAAAAAACACTTCAGATAGCTTCTAGAGGTGTTTGATATCTAGAAATTTTCCTCCCCTTCGGCAGTTAGGGGGTTATAGTGCCATACAAAACACTTCAGATAGCAGATATTTAAAAAATTTCCCAGCCTTCGGCAGTTAGAGGTTTATGGTGCCATAAAAAAAACCTTCAGATAGCTTTTAGAGGTGTTTAATATCTGGAAATTTTCCCAGCCTTTGGGAGTTAGGGGGTTATGATGCCATAAAAAAACCTTCAGATAGCTTCTAGAGGTGTTTAATATTTAGAATTTTTCGAGCATTCGGCACTAAGGGGGTTATGTTACTATAAAATACACTTCAGATAGCTTCTAGATGTGTTTAGTATTCAGAATTTTTGCTAGTCTTCAGCACTTATGGTGTAATGATGCCAAAAACACAACACTTCAGATAGCTTTTAGAGGTGTTTAATATTTAGAATTTTTCCTAGCCTTCGGGAGTTATGGTGTTATGTTGCGAAGAAAAACCACTTTAGATAGCTTCTAGAGGTGTTTAATATTCAGAATTTTCCCTAGCCTTCAGCAGTGAAGGGGTAATGTTGTCATATAAAACACTTCAGATAGCTTCTAGAACTGTTTATCAATTAGAATTATTTCTAGCTTCCGGCAATTGGGGGATGTGCCCACCAAACCCCTTCTGAAATTATTGGCTAGCTATGGACTCGCAAATAAATAAATAAATTTAAAAATACAGTTGCTTAAAAGCTTGGTTCAAGGCTTGATTATCACCCCAGATAAAAAAAAATTGGGAGTTTCCTCCTGCCCCCTCCCTCCCATTCTCAACATTGCCCTTCTTGTACTTTCCTTTGCTATTTGGGAATTTTTATAATTTCGAAATGCTTAGAGTTGGAGAAAAACACTGGTCGCCCCCCCAAAATATATTTCGTGCAACGCCCCTCACCGCTGGTTTAGACCATATACAAATGTAAAAAAATTGCCTAAAAAGAGGATGAAAAATAACATTGTGGAAAAAACATCTCCAGCAATATAAAACACAAACAATATTTAAGGTTTACAAGAGCAGGAATCATCATCTAGCTCAAAGTTCAGGTATAAGTAAAAAAAGTTTTTCAAGATTGTTTTCCTACATTAATGTAGGCAATTTTTACTACAAAAACATAATTCTAATCTCATATTAATCAAGTTGACAAAATGTTCGGAAATGTCTTCAAAACCTAGGTGGATAAAAGTAATTCATTACTTTGAAATATGAGCAGCAGTTAAATTGAATTAGAGATTAATGTGTTTCTAAACTTATTACAGACAAGAAGAAGAGTTATGAGAAGAGTGTTGGACCATTTTTCATTGATGACCGGCTAAACGAAGAGCAAAAACCTTTGAGACAGAGCTTTGAAGTTAACAACCTTCAGTCTGGTGAGAAAATACTGGTACGTACCAATATTCAATAGTAGTTTATAGATTACTTTGGTACGTATTACTGATATATAAACACATTTAAGCAGTGAAGCAAATTTTCTGTTTTAACTCCATCAATTAGCATTTGTCTGTCTTGTTGGGTTTGTCTCCTTATACATTTTGAATACACTAACTGATTTATCTCAAACTTGGAACAGTTGTTCCTTGGACCTTTAAAAAGATGTTTAAAAAATGGCTTCCAGCATTAATTATTATGTGTATTTATTTACCTTTTAAGGAATTTCCTGATACCTCCTAAAAAAGAGGTATTAAATGCACACTACTATAATAAAATTGACCATTATTTTGGGGAGTCACGACTAAGCCCATGGTATCTTATCACCTGTTCATAAAACATTTCCTTTAAGTTTAGTTTGTTCTGAATTTTGTCAACATGGAGATAGGCTAGTAGTAATATGTTTTTCTTTGGCGTGATAGAATAAAGATAAAAATACTCATTTACTTTCTTACACTACAATAGCATGGTAGAGTTCCAGGTCTAACTCCACCGAGAGTACAGTTGATGTTGTTCTAGAAATTATAAAGAGCATTCATATTTATAAGTTAACACACTCAACTCATTCTAAATCATTATAATCCTAATAAATATTGTAAACAACTAGAAAATATGTTGTATCACATTGTTATACAATGTTTTATATAATTGACTCAGTATTTGCCTTGTAACAAAGCATTGATGTCACTTTACAGTTTTGAAAACTTACATATTCATTGAAGTGGTAAAGTATCACTACACAAAAACCATGGTTTCAGATTCCAATTATGTGTATAGGTGCTTATTTTAAAATAAGAAAATTAAAAAATCAAATATATATATCATGGTACCAGATGGGAATCAAACCTGGGACCTTTAGGTTCATAGCCAGGTGCGCTGACTACTAAACTACTGGGGCTGGTTAGCTTATCGCTTGTGTTTTTGACTCGGGAGTTTGAGGTTTGAATTTTAGCTTAGAGTATTTTTCCTTCAGGAAAATAACAAAGAATTTCTTTTATCCCTGCCCACTTATATCAAGTCATGTTAAGTGTACCCAAAATAGGTATATCTTAAGTGGTATTTTGATTTTAAAAACTTGGAATTACTAAAGTGACAAGCTACCTCCCCCCCCCCCCCCCCCCCCCCCCCCCCTCC
>CABFOV010001874.1:36516-62990 GCA_902141375.1 Timema poppense | reverse complement strand
GTTGTTTTTTAAAAATAGTGGGAATTATAAAGGGGAAGCGGGCTCCACCCCCCCCCCCCCCCTCACCCCACTTTTTTTACAAAACATTATTTTAATAGAAAATATACTACAGGCTCAACAATAAATATATATATTAGTCCAATTTTCTTAGTAAAACATTTCAGAAATTAAACACATATTTTTAATGGGAAAAATTAATGTGACAGCTCCAGATCACATATATATTGATGTATGCATATGATGCATGATAGTTGTGGTAATAACGTCTTTAGCTCTCTGCAGGCTCTTTCTGTGAACATTAGACTGTAGAGTAGAGTGGTGGTAACTGGCAGCTAGCAAAAGTTAAGAGATCTACTCTCATGTATCCATTTGCCACACCATATGACTGTGAGACCATGTGTTGAGTTCTTGTCACATTTGGTAAACTTTCACAACAAACACATTTTTTCCCTTCTTTTAACAGTTTTAATATGATTGAAAAACAAACATATAAAATAACTGTTTGTATGTTTCATTTTGTGGACACAGTGTTTGTGGCTCACTTAAAAATTATTTTCTTATCTAAGGCTTCTCAAAGACTGCATTCTCTTCATATTTTTAAAAATGGCGAACTTGGTGAAATAAGCTGGGTTGACGTCACACAGACTGTACTTGGTTGTGTTGATGCGTATGTGCTAACATACGTTTTATTTTGAAATTATTTTGTATGGCTCTTTCTGTGAGTTATAAAAAACAAATTATAATTTATGGTGGCCAGTTATAGCATCTCGTCTCGTATACAGTACTATTAGAATCCTTTGTTGACATTTTGTATTGCTAATATAATATAACTAAGAAAATAATAACTATTTCCAAATAGATTAACATTAGTAACGTTCAACCAATATTTGCAATAAAAATTTTTTGTTAGTTGTCAACTAACACAATTACAAGATTATAGTTTGAAAAATGATATGCGTATTATTTTTCAGTATGCTAGCTCTGTGATCAAGTACGATCGTCATGGCTACAAGCCCAGAGAACGAGCTCTCCTCTTGACCAACAAAAGAGTGTATTTGTTGGAGGGTAAAACTTTCAAGATAAAGCACAACCTACCCCTGGAGTATGTCCTTGAGCTTGTTCTCACCACCGAGTCTGACAACCTTCTACTCCTCAGGATACCCCCAGATATGAAGAAAGATAAGGTAACACATTGATAATAAATTTTATCACATCTGCACTGGGGATAACACTTACTCAACATCAAGATAGTCTGGTATGCCAGTAATTGGGAGTTTAGGGCTCAAATCATGGCTGGGTATATATATTGCTTCGAAATATTTTCCCATACTCTCTTTTTTTTCTCAAATGTGGGTCCTTTACCTCTAAATTATACTTTCCTCATTCCCACCCCAATAGTGTAATTAAATGTGGGTGTTCTAAATGGGCAGTAAGATGCAGTGTAAAAATAATTGGTCCCCCTTTTATCCCCAATTTCATCATGTTGCTGCTGGTAACTTAAGTGTGACAGAGACATGCCCTCTCGATTGCATTAAGTTTTTTTATTATTTTTATTTTCTAGAATTTTCTTAAAGTTACTATTTGATTATGATGGTAATAGCCACTCTTTTGTGTCAATTTGGCTAAAAGTTTTAATACCAATATTTTGACAAGGTAACATTACCTCTAGCAAAACTAGAACCATTAATATTCAAATTACTACTGCCGGGATATCAGAGAGATAATTTCTTCTTTTGATAAATTACTCTTCCTAGGCTAGTGCGGTTTTAAAGAACAATACTTTATCCAAAAGAGTATGTCTTTTCAAATGACTATTTAATGGAGTGCTTAGGTAAGTATAGAAAATTTAAAGAGATTTGAAACCTAGTTGTTCAACTTAGTAAGCCAACCTCTCTACTGCCTGAGATTTACTCCTTGTCAATATCAATTTTTCTAATTTCGCACAATCACTCCATCTGAATGTATTCTGAAAATACATGCGTTTGAATGAAATATTTATACAGTAGGTTAATTCAGAAAAGTCTACTTGGTTAAAGTCATTACTGTAATTAGGTGGTTACTAGTTGCAAAGGCAATTGTGCTAACCTCTTATGATTAATAAATAAGCTACCTATGCTTAGATCATTAGGAAGAGGCCAATATTATTCAACTCAAATGTAAATGTCTGACCAACAGGGAGATCTCATTCTGGAAGTGGACCACATCATTGAAGCTGTCACAAAAATTGTTGATATCACAAAGAAGCCACAAAATGTTAAAGTCATTGATGCTTCCCAGTAAGTAGCAAACATTATGATAATTTGTATTTCATGTAGTGTAACATTTAAACACAAATCATGCAAGTAGGAGAAAAAACATTTTTTTTTTCTTTTTATAAACTCCATAGGGTTACATGTTTAATTTTGTTATTCATCTAATCTAGGTTAATATAGTCAAACTAATTTTTATATATATATATATATATATACATATAGTGTCGGACTTCTGTACTGGGTGTCCGGGGTTCAATCCTCGGTCTCGGCACAGATTTATCTGGTTACCAAACCCTTCCTTCACCTCTGACAAGACATATCGTGAATGTGGGGAATGCCAAGCCTCCACCGTGGTTCGGATTCCACGTTAAACTGTAGGTCCTCCATTTCCTCTCACAATCACCCTACCATTACACATTAGCATAAGTGTGTACAACCCGAATGGGTAGTAAGACACGGTGCTAATAATAATATATATTATTATCAAACCCACCTCGGTGGCGTAGTTGGCTAAAGTGCTAGTTGTGTTGAGCTCGACTGCTGAGGACGGGGAGATCGAGGTTCGAATCTCAGACGGGTGAACCGGGGGTGGTTTTTCCTAAATGGTTTTCCACTATTCCTCCACGCAAATGCGGATTCACTTCCTCTAATTCAACCTTCCCAATTCCTAATCCCTTAGCATAATTAGTACTTAAAGCATATAACCCGAATGGGTAGTATGACGCGGTGCTAAATAATAATTATCAAGATATATATTGATTCTTTTTTCTTCTAATGATCGAATCTTAATAATCTTTCAAAATTTAAGGTAGCCATCTATAGTTTTTTTTCATTTGTGTGAAATGGGGCAATTTGTTGCTCGAATTTATACAGGTAAAATGTTAATCTTCATTAAAACATTTTCAAAGCCGAATTTGGTAAGGCAAGTAGAAATTTGATCTCTCGATTAATAAATTACAAATGTAAAGTTCTAATATGTAACTCAATGTGTTACTAATAATATTGCAATTTGATGAATGAAAATAATATTAATTTGTGCATTTTTTGTATAGAATTTCTCACAATTTCATTGGAGGAAAGCAAGGAGTGATAGAAATCCAGACTGGAAATAATCCACTAATAAGCAAAGCAAAGAGTGGACATCTTCTTGTGGTAAGTTGACTTATTAATAGGAGTCTGTGAGTACTTTAATTTTAGACATCAACAGATGTTTTTTTAGGTTAGCAAAATTCAAGCTTGTTGTGCAAGGCTATTTTTATGTATTGTCTGTCTGGTAATTGGGATGGTATGGACATGTGAAGAGGATGGAAGAGGGGAGGATACTAGAAATGGAGGTGGCGGGCAGGAGGCCAAGATGAAGACCCAAGGACAGGTGAGTATGGAGAGGAGTGGAGGAAGATAAGTAGGGGTGGGGGGACAAGAGTAAATGGCAAGGATTATTTTAGAGAGAAACCCTGCCAGTGGCAGGATTTCTGTAAGATGATGATTGGTGATGGATGAATTATTGTTTTTGATTCTCTCAACTTGTCTGCATGTTGGTTTGATATATATTATTTTAAAAAAAGTTTTATTTTATTTAACTATATGAATATTATTTTAATTTAAATAGTCAAGTATATATTAATTGTATTAAAGCTCTGCCTAGTTCAATACCCAGGAGCTTTCTGAGAAGCTCGCTTGAGCTCGACTAGAAATGGAAAATGAGCTTTTGGACTGGAATATTATTGAAGCATTTAGAGAATCTTAGCTAAACATCATTTAGCTAAATAAATAAATAAAAGTGTTGAAAGTTATTTAACTTATTTACAAGTGCTGCAAAATTCCATCCACCCTAAGTGGCTGGGAAAATTTAATTATAAATTGTTTCCAGCCTGTGGTCGGGTCGAGTAAAATGCCCCCATCTTCCTCTATCCTTCCGGCATTCTTATCCTTTCACTTGTACACTTTCTGTCATCTGCTCCTCCTTTGTGGTATTTTTCCTACTTACTTCATAACCTACATACCTTAGTTTTTATTTGCTTCTCTCTACAGGTGAACACTGTTGCAACATTTTAATCAGTTTTTTTCACTTATAATCCATTATATTAGTTTATTATTAGCTCTTGAGTTTAATGAAAAATAAATAATTTAATAATATCTGTTCACAGGTTGCATCACCTTAAAAGAGGAGCACAACAGGAGTGATAACATGAGTGTGAAAAAGAGAAGTGCCTTTACACATTAGCTACCACAACATAAAAACCTTCTTAAGACGACTTGTGTTAAAGTGCTCCAATAAGTTAATACCAGTGCCATTAATTAATATTCTATACATTTAACTTCAACTGTATTGGAATGTGATGAAAGAGTACTTAAACATATTCATAATTATGTGTTTGTACAATATATCTTTAAATTAAGATGTTTAGCGAGATGAGTGACAAGTATTTTCAAGGCTAAAAACAATCACCTAATTAAACTTCTTAAAATTATTTATAAATAAGTATTTCTTTACTATTTAACTGTTTTATGTTTATGCACATATAATATTTAAATTTTATTTTGTATAAAATATAGTTAAAAGTGATGCAGTCAAGTTGCTACTGTACAATAAAATTAAATGCCAAAAATTTTATAAACATAATGATGTATTATAATAAAATTTAAAAAAAATATAAAAATGTTCTAGTTTATCAATAATATTTTGCCATTTTTACTGTGCGTGAAAGATTTATGAGCATGCACATAAATAATTACAATGTGAATGTCTTGCTTAATACACAATGATGAACTTTTCCTCTCCTTTCTCTGGTGTTTTATTCAATTTACTTTACAAACCAATGATGATTTTAATACTCAAATACCTGCTTTGGTGGCTGCATGGTCTAAGGCACCACTCTCGCGATCACCTAGACTGCTGATGACTGAAAGATTGAGGTTCGGTGTAGAGAAGGTGATTTTTTCTAAACAGTTCTCCACTCTCCCCCTACATAAATGCTGGTGACTTCCTCTAAATTCAACCTTATTAATCCCCAACAGAAAAGAGTAATTACTAAATAGAAACGCAAGCCGACGAGTAGTAAGACACGGTGATAAAAAACAAACAAAAAAACCCCTCAAGAGTGGGTATATGAGCTAAGGTGCCAAATCTATATACTCTGGTTTTCCAGTGAAAAGGACGTTGGTGTTTATATCTTGAAGCCAGTGAAAAGGACAGAGTTTTTATCTTGAAGAGTTGCCAATATTTTCTTAATATAAAATACCATGTCTCTTCTAGGAGTAATTCCCATTCTTATAGACACTTTAGAACAGAGATAGGCTACTTTTTTTGGCCCTGATTGACTTACAAACATATCAAAAGTCCTGCGATCACCATTCGTTTTTCCACTATACTTTATATTATGATTTTGTGTCTATGAATTCTTATAATTATTCGTTGGTTTCAATCTTGCCCACCTATAAAGAAAAAAATATAAAATAAATAAAATATACATTTTCACATTGAACTACTTAAATTTCTTATAACATTTAGTGACATTATCTTACACAGTCTAGTGGAAATTGCCATGAGATTAACCAATTGCTGACCCCTGGTTTAGATAACTGTATAAAGCACATGATATTTAACAAATCTTATTCGCAATCCCTTTTAATAGGACACAATTATTAGCAATCCCAGCCAGTAATGGCTAGGATGAGTTTTTTAAACTCTAACATTAGTTTTGGGGAAGTTTTATAGCAAATATTAGTATAAACAATCATACTATATTTATTGCAAACAATGCAATGGTACTTGCAGCTATATGTAATATTAATTACAATTTTATAATCTACAAACTTTATTGACATAGTTTATTTCAACAATAAACTAAACCAATATAAAACGAAAGGTTGAAGTATATTATAATTTCAATGCTTTAATTAATATTTAAATTACCCACATTATAAAGATTTGCTGCAACCCCCAGAATAATTTTCCCAACTCTTGGAGGGGTTGCGACCTACAGTTTAAGAACATGTTGTATAGAGGAATGAAACTTAGTTGCCATAATAACAGGACAATTTGACAATGATGGAAAAAAAGAAATATAAAAGAAGTATAAAAAAGAAATTTAAAAATATGAAATGGTCACTACATAATATTTTAACACAATAACTCAATATCTTTTTTTTCTTGTACCTTGCTTGGAAGGGACAGATCACACAGATAACTATAATCTTGGGTGACCTGGCGGTCTAGGGGTAAGGTGTCAAGACTTCTATGCTGGCGGCTGGGGTTCAATCCTCGGTCCCAGCAAAGATTTATCTGATTACCAAACCCTTCCTTCACCTCTGACAAGACATCTTGTGAATGTGAGGAATGCCAGGCCTCCACCGTGGTTCGGATTCCACGTTAAACTGTAGGTCCTTCATTTCATCTAACAATCACCCTACCATTACACATTAGCGAAAGTGTGTATAACCCGAACGGGTAGTAAGATGCGGTGCTAATAATAATAAACTATAATCTTATATCCGGGAGTTTCCTGAACTAGTAAATAGGTATTGTATTTGTGACTCACACCCAACCCTGCCTTCTTGGAGCCGACAAAACACTAGCAAAAGGGTAAACTGCAAAAATTATTTATTATATTTCTAAGTATTTCCCACTTTTCTCATGAGTTTTACCATTAAATTTTAAGTAAAATTTTCAGCTATTTTTCAATATTTGGGGAATTTATTTTTCTGCGCAAGATTTAATATTTTGGCAGCTCCCAACTTTGGAGGTAAGTTACACATTCCAACTAAGCACTACCTTTTATGATAGTAAGAACTTGCATTACAAATAAATTAATTATTAGCTTTCAATAGAATTTGAATACCCTCCTCCTACAAAAAATAATATATTAATTTAACACAGTAGTTTTGTTTTATTTAAGTAGAATGGCTTACAAAGTATTTTTTATGAGTATTGGTTTGAACATTTTTCACTTCCTTAAAAAAAATTAGAAATAGAGCAGTCATAAATTTAAAAAATCCAAACAGCCAAAAAAGGCTTGTTCTCATGGACCAATTTTCTTCTTTATGTTCAATGGTTTGGATACACTTTCATGTATGGTAGATATCCATATTTTGTTCTACTTTTTAGTTTAATTGCCTGCTTCTGAAATTATAAAATTCTTTAATTCAAGTATTTTTATTTTTTTCACTACTTTAATATGGTTGATTGAAATCATAAATTAAACACTGTGTGAATATTTTTAATAACAATTAGTAGGAATGCAAATACATTGCTCCACATAATATCGCATCACCGCCACTCTCTTTACTTGTACACTTCATTGTTGATCTTAAGGTGAGCTTTGTTTAGCTCTAATAAAGCTGCAACCTGAGGCTATCACTCAAGTAAAGGACTACAATAGCCTTGTATTATTTTTGGTAAAAGCATAATTATTAATTATGTATTGTAAAATGTAAATACACAAAATATATGAGTAAAAATCCTATTATAAAAAAAGATTTTACTTAATAAACCCGTTTCTATTAGTAATATTGATTATATTATAAACATTACATTTATTATGACTAAACATATAAGAAGGAGGGGGCCACAGGCAAAAAAAAGGTCGAGAACCACTGCAATAGATGATCAGGCTCAAATATACTAATTGTTGATAAAAAAAAAAGTCCATAAGTTTTAACACTAGGTTTATTTAACAATTTAATCTAGAGCTAGGCCCCCCTCCCCCCAATGATTCTAAACAAGATTTGAATCTCAACTTCACTGTCATCGAAAAATGTCATTTCTGCCTAAATTTTAGTTTTCTATTTTATTAGTTCTAGATACTTAAAATATGTTTTTGTCAATACATTACATTTACTAAAGTAACTCCCTATAGATAATTTGATACTCATTTATAAATAATGACGATAATACATCCTTGCTTGCGGGGGGAATCAGAATGTCAACAACATTACCTCCCATCGGGGTCATTCAATCTGGGAGAAGGTGAAGGGGGTTTATTTTACCCCAAACTATAATTCATAATTGATCACTTGTAATGAATTTTTAAGAAGTCGATTTTTTTTAACCTCTTTGACACCCTTAAATACCCCATAACTTGTAAGAACAAAGATTTAGACTTAACATGTACTTACGAGAGAAAACAAAATAACAGTATTGTTTTTATGTACAATCACATCTTTATAAAATTACGAGATTACTCTATTTTATTTTATCAACTAGTTCTTTATAACCTCAATTACCCACCTATAAATAGGGAAAACCTCTTTTTGCTTTATGAGGTAATTGTATTATATTTGGAAGAAGGTACAGGAAAGGTGGAGAGAAACATATAAAAGGGACGGACACAATATAGCTTCTACAATGAAAAGAAGAACACAGTTTACACTTTACATTGCTGCATTTCATTGTAAAAGCCAAATTGTATTCATCCCTTTCCTATACCTTCTTACAAATATAATATATAATACAACCAACCACCTCTCAATAGCTAATTTAAACATTTTAAAATTTTGCAGTCCATACATAAATGTTTAAAAAAAACACGTGCTCTACAAAAAAGGGGTGCCTTAAAAAAGTGAGGGCTCATGGCCTATAAATTCTCAAAACTGGCCCTGAGGGGAACCAACACAAAATTAACCATGGGAATAAACATATTTTGTTGATAGATTTTATTGATTGATCTTATTTTTAATCTAAGGCATTTTAACGATTTAATCTATAGATAGTATTTATTACAACCTCTCCCAATTAATTCAAATGAGATTTGAACTTCGACCTCACGGTTAGTGAAAAAAGTATTTTAGTTTGCTACGTCTTCTTTAAACAATATATTATGTATACTAAAGTAGATAACTTCCTTTAAATAATGTGATAATGAATTGTCTTATTTGGTCTTATTCCAAACCAAGAGTATTTGGTTCAATGCCCTCCATGTTCGATAAAATAATAATTGTTAAAATAGGGATTTTTCCTATCGCAGTGACGATTTTACAGCTGGGGGTCTTGTTGTGACTTATGGAGTAAGCTAGTTTATAATTCATGTGCCGATATAATTAGTTGGTTAATAAAACGCACATTATAATAAGTTGAAAAAGTGTATGTAGAAAATAATATAAAATGCCTTCAATTAGTTTTTATTTTTCAGAAAGAGGAAATTCCCGAACTATAATGAATTCATCTAACCCAGACAGACTTATCTTAATCACTGGATACCTAAGTTAACTCCCTCCTCTCCCCTTCCTAACAGTGAACAAGCTGTATGGTAGCATTAGAGGGATAAACTAAACCTAGAAAGAGAAGGCTATATGCTAGTCATCACAACTGTCACTTATTGCAAATGTCAGGAACAAGGACCTAAGTACACATTTCTTAGTATGCGATAAACATCTAAAAATGGTTAAAAAAAACACTCTCACTCCTAATGGCAACAAGATTACCTTCCACAGGGGTCATTTGGTCTTGGAGGGGAGATTACTTCACCACATTCTATTATAAATTCATCACTTGAAATAACATTTTTAGTAAGTCCATTTTTTCAACCACTGGAATACCCTTAAGGATGAGTTTTAAAATAAATTATTTATTTTATTTTGAAATTTTGAATTCAATTTATTTTATCACTATTATGACTACCTCGGTGGCCAGAGTTATTGGCTATAGATCGAGAGTGCCTGGGTTTGATCCCCAGCGCTTCAAGATTTTTTGTGAAGCTGTAGGCCTGGAATGGGGTCAACTCAACCTTGTGATGACAAATGAGCTAATTGAACAAAACAGTAATGGCTCTGGTCTATAAAACTGAGATTAACAGCTAAAGGGTTTGTTGTGCTGACCACATGACACCCTCTACCTGCATATGTTGGCACTATCTTTAAAAAAAAAGATCGCTTGGTTGGTATGGTTTAAATGCGGGCTGACATCATGGAGCTTAGAGCTATTATGGTGTATAAGATTAGAAAAACCTAGTAACCGAACCACAGACGATTAATTTACAACGTAACTGAATATGAATTCACATAAAAAAGTGAAAGTTTATCTACTTGAGTTAAACTTTTACTCATTTGTTTACTATGATTTAGTTTAAAGATTCATCTACAGTTCAATTAAAAGCCCTTTGGAAAATACAAAACATTTTGTCTGCGGACATTTTCTATTTTATTAGTGTTTACCTGCTTCAGAGACCGAATAGTATGAGGCGTCTCTCTCGTGTTAGACTGGCCTGATTATGATGTAGAGATCAGGGTTTGAATCCCAGACGGCTCTTTTAAAGGAGGGTTTTCCTAAATGGTTCCACTTTCCTTTCACACAAATGCGGGTAGATTAACTATACATGGTTTCCTTCCTCATCAGAGTAATTATAAAATATGTGTAAAACCTTAACAGGTAGTAAGCCACAGTGATATGAATAAATAATATTATCCTAGAGCTTTAGTTATTGATAATATCTAAGTTATCTGAAGTGACAGCCGGACTTAATGAAATACATGAAAGTAGATCTAGTTTTTCTGCCAGATGAAAATTGGACTTTGGTAGCTATTGCCTATGAGAAGGCCAAGGTCATAAACAAGTCTGCTCAAGACAAGAAATCAATATGTTGTCTCTATCAGCATATTAAATGAGAAGTTACCAATTACTGCCTGGAATCTCGGCCAATCAAAGTGGAGTTGGTGAATATTGACAATAGAAAGAAATGTCTAACAATTCCTTTAATTTACTTTATTAGTAAAATTAGCCCTTACATTTAAAGTTTTCATATTTCCACTTATTTTAATCTTAAACTCAACCCTATAACATAAGGTTATGCTGGACAAAGAAATACAGTATTTTGAAAATCATGTTTAATAAAGTTTATTTCAAGCATACAACTTAGGCTAAACTTAACTTCCAATGCAAAATCCCCCTCTAGCTAATTATAAATTTATTTTCAATATGGAGGATGTGTTAAACGCACAACACAACTTACTAAAAAAGGAAACCAAAGAACACAAAAAGGAAAAAAAAGGAACCTGGTAAAGAATGATACTTAGCTAAGAACATGTAAAAAAACCACAACAACAAAAAAACACATCAAGGACATGTTCCTATCTGTGTGTCTAATTGTTCTGTGCCAATTTCCTTTCTCTCTTTTGTGATTTTTGGTTTCCTCTTTTAAGAAGTTGCTTTGTGTGTTTCACACTCTCTCTTGATGACTTTCGAAAGAATAAGACCTAGATCGAGGAAATGGGCGGTATAACAATTAATTTTCTTCAAGAGGCAGCCATTTCCTCTATTGTCATTTATTGTCCAATGGCAGAAATGTAAATTGTGAACTGATATTCTTTTCATTGCAAAAGCCATAATGTTTCTATTCATCTTTCTTGTAATGTCTTCCAAATATAACAAAATGTACTTCATAAAGTAAGAAGTTTTCCTTAAAGAGAGAGTTTAATTTCCAAGAATTTATTCAAGTGAACAGGTCATCAGTTCAGTTTTAATACGTTCACCAATTAATTGAAATATAGCAGTGCCATATCATCTGTAGATGGATAGCCAATGGAACGTGGGTCCAGCACAAGTGCATCTTTAACAATCTCACTTGGTTTTAATATTTTATAGAAATAGCTCTTAGCTTTAAAAATAAAGTCACTAGGACATAAAACAGCCTTGTTATGAAGGTTTATTATTATTATTTAACACAGTATCTTACTACCCGTTCAGATTATATGCTTAGGTACTAATTACGCTAATGGGTTAGGAATTGGGAAGGTTGAATTTAGAGGAAGTGAAACCAACCCCTATTTGTGTGGAGGGCAAGTGGAAAACCATTTAGGGTACACCCCCCTACCCCTCTTCCGTGGCTACAAACAACATAGACCCCGACCACCACCACCACCTTAAAGGAATGAACAGTACTTACCCCATTTTACCGGGAAGTCAGCACCCTAACTACGGACACTCCGCACACATCGTCACAGAGAACCGCTTATTGCTCGAGTTCATTAAGAAAACAAGAACTAAGTCAACAAGTGGCATGTGACCCCTGTGCGCTAGTATGGTATGCCCCTATCTCAAGACGCTGCACAGGGGTCAACTTGGAGGAAAAGAGTGAGAAGTGCAATCACGTGTCTCTCCCCACACCCTCATAGTTATCCTCACGACGACGCTGTGCACAGGCAAAGGTGAGGGGGCCATTTCTGACTTCACTGGTCATGTTATTTCTCCCTACCTATTTTCCCTGCTGTTCAAACTGAGATATAAGCTAGTACACAGAAAGGAACTTCACTCTTTGATGCTCATTGGAATTAGGAACTTACTAACATGTAAGTGGTCATAAATTTGGAGAAGTTTTATATATATATATTTTTATGGAAAATAGGCAGCTTAAATCCAGTCGAAATTACATAGTAAGTCAAGTGTAGCTTGGGGTGTTTGGTATTGTTGGATATATATACATTAGGCATTTTTGTGATGTTAGGAATATACTGTTAACTTAGCTGATAGAGTAGAAATAACTCAATTAGATTCAGGTCATAGTTACCCCCGCCTCGCGGATTGTTGATTGGGAATAATTTTGTTTATGATCAACTATAAATATAAGAGTATTGTTATGAGCAAAACTTTACTAGTTGAATTATATAAGTATGTTATGTTATACATATACACTTTCAAGATGGGCTTATTACGATCCTTTTAGAGTTATCTTTTGAATGGCTTAGTCCATAGATGTAGATGATAGGTTGTATTCATTCTAGCTTACTATATTGAATATTGTTCATTATAAATTGCTATGTTTACATGTGGACTGATAACGTTATCTAGCAATATTAATATCCTAGTTATTTAAATGCGATTTGATCACTGTCTATTAATATTGTCTTGAATTGTTAAGAACTTATATTTTTTGCATGGTACACCTCTTGATATTGTATTATAATTCCTTATGAGACTTATCTTATTCTCTGAAAATAAATAGGCCTTCAGGCCATTATTGATTTCATGTTATTTGTATGTATTCAAGTTTAGCAAACCCCTATTTCTGAATTATCTGTTGTACTATTTGTTCAGATAGCTAGGTCTGGATACTTGGACTGGGCTTTTTGAGTGTAGCTCAATTAAAGATCCCTGGTGATATGCCTCTATTATTTGTTGCCTTGCAACCTTTCCACTATGGCTGGTTTCTTGGGCATGCATGGCGTGCTTGTTCAAGTTACCTAAGAGTCTGGTGAGAACGGTTGACCCCCAGTTCGCCCAACTGATATTCAAACCTCGATCTGCCCGTACTTGGAAGTCTAACTCAACACAAAACTAGCGCGTTAGCTAATTACACCACCGATGTGGGGTGTATTGAAGGGCATCTCAATGAAAAGTGTGAATATTGGTGGCAATTCACACGATTAAAGTAATATGGTTATAAACAATTTTAACTTCACACAAAGAGACAGCCATCAGGCAGTACAAAATAATGGATTACAATAGCAAAAACAAATGATGTAGCAATTACATAATTAAAAACTGAGGGAAAAACTACAATCTTGGAAGAGGTTGGCTGGTATAGTGAATTTACACAAAAGGTGCGACTACACTAGTATGAAGAGCTCCACTTCAGTTCTAGCATTTCAATGGTGAAAGATTCACTCTCATTATAATCTGAACTTTCTTTGTTAATAATTACTAATTTTTCTATTGCTTCAATCAACAATGCACCCTTTTATCAATCATTGTTCTCAATTTTATGAACGTGGCCATGGTACTTTTTCCACTCTTCTGCAGTGTATTCTTGAAAGAAGCTTTAGAATGTTTTTCACAATTACACCCTCCTGCAATCCATATAATCACTTTTAAGAGCTGATTGCGATTCCTTAAGTGTCGGCACAGTTTTTCTTAGAACATAACATTCGTGGACTTTTCTATGAATTAATGCTTTCTTGAAATCATCTATAAATATTCTTTTATTCACTCCCTACGCTTTTCTTTCAGAGTTGATAAGGTCAGGTGTCCTTTTGAAACAAGGGAACATTTACATTCCCTCAAAATTGTTTTTACACTACTTAGATGCCTGTGGCTTCACTCGTACAGTCAACTACATTATGTTTTAACTTAAACTGTTCTTTCTGGTTTTTCAAAAACACCAACATTATATACAATTTCCCTAACCTGTCCTCTCAAAGAACATCCAGAAACACTTTTGTAAGATGATGCTGCCATTATATAGGTTTTTGTTAAGATTCGGATGGACATCTACTATATTATCAAGATAAAGTTGTGCACTCTATTGCATAAAAAATATGCATAGTAACAACATGCGGTTTTTTGCATTACATTAAATTTGTAAATTTAAAATGAACTACATTAATAAAAAAAGTTACAAGTTAATATTTACTTTTTTATAATAAGATGTAATTTCAATTAAATTTAAAATAAATAAAACATGAAATACAAGAATATAGTTTTGAAGTTATCATATTATTATAGAGAATAAGATAATGTTTGATCATACACGACAAATATTTATAATACAATAATTGGTACAAAATTTGATATTTTCAAATTAAATCATGTCTAAACTGTTGAAAAAGTTCAGTAGTAGCCCAGTAGAATGCTCTGTCTTCGGAAGCGCCTCTCACTCTCCTACCCAACCCCCTTTTGGCATTCACTATCTTTTCATCTTTTTTTTTCTGTAAGCCATGCTACTCCCCCTTCCCTTCCAACATTTATTTCCCCTTCAGGTAAAACCCTTGGCTGAACACTGTCTTGTCACCTTGTTTCTACTATTACCTCCAAACCTCAGTTTTTGAAAAGGTTCCTTTTGATGTATTTGCATGATATATGTTAAAAGAAGGTGACCTGGTGGTCTAGGGGTAAGGTGTCAGCCTTCTGTGCTGGCGGCCGGGGTTCAATCCTCAGTCCCGGCCGGCACAGATTTATCTGATTGCCAAACCTTCCTTCACCTCTGACAAGACATGTATTAATCACAACTTGTGAATGTGTTGAATGCCAGGCCTCCCACCATGGTTTCGGATCCCACGTTAAACTGTAGGTCCTCCATTTCATCTCACAATCACCCTACCATTACACATTAGCTTAAGTGCGTACAACCTGAACAGGTAGTAAGACGTGGTGCTAATAATGATAATGATCTACAGTGGCTAATATATAAACTAAATAAAAATGTCAGAATTTATTGTAAATATTGATTTCCTTAGTTAACTCAGAAAAATTATACTTAGACAGGGATTGGAGTCCTTGCCCTTTGACTTGGGACAACATTCTAATATAACACTGAGATTGCGGCTCGAAACTCCGCATCACTCCTTAGAGCAGAGGTGGGCAAATTTTCTCCCCGAGGGCCACATGGACATCTGTAAGGTCTCTAGCGAGTTGCATGTAACCAAAATATAAATGAACTAAATAATGACCTTTATTTTCATGCAAAATTGCATACATTAGTCATATAACCATATAAGTTTGATACAAAAAAAGTAGCAAATAAAATCTAATGTCATAACAAATAAAACTAAATATGTCTATGTACTCATGTTGATACTTAGCCTACCAAATGTTGATTAATAACTACTCAAATTGCTATCGTTAATGGAATTTATGCAACTTTCCAAAATCCTGCATGAGTTTGTTGAAGTCAGGATTCAGCTTGTTCGTCCTAATTCACAAAACACTTTGTAGATTTGAATATGTTAAAAGAGACCTGTTCTTTGCTTTGTTAATGTTCATGCATGAGAAAGTCTGTTCACAAATATAGGTAAAAGCAAATAACACAAACATCTTTCTGGCAAAGTTTTCAAATTACCAAACTTTTCTCTCCAAATGATGCATATAATTCAGTTAGTTTCATATTCTTAAAAGTCTCCTTCAAAGCATTGTCTGCTTGAAGATTGATTAATTCAAACTGGGCTTATTTGATGCTACTTCAATTTTGAAAGTAAGAGGGTTACTCAAAAAATTGAATTGATCTTCCAAAGATTTAAAATCAGCAAACCGCCTTGAAACATTCTTCTTTTAAAGCAGATATCTGCTGACTGTATTTTTCTGAACACGCTTGTTTGACAACCTGTCTCTGTAAGATGAGAATATGCACAAAGTGTTGTCCTCACATGCGTACACCCAGTACAAAATCCATTCTTACTGTAAACACAAGCTTATGTTCTTACACATGGAACATTATAATCGAGCTTGCTCACATGTTTAAAAACACACACTGATTATCTATTTAATTTGACAATTTTGTTAATAAGATCACGAAAGTTTTCCAATTGCTTTTGAGCCACATGCGTAGTTTGTCAACCGCTGCCTTAGAGAGCATAATCATGATAGCTTCTCTTTGATTGTGTACCAAGCAACGAAATTGAAAGGAATTAGGGGTGGTGGTGGCCTGAATTAAGGGACACTCCGAAAGGGGGAGGATGAGTATAGGAGGGGAAAGAGGGGTTGGTGTTGTTACTGCCCTAGCTACAGCAGTGCAGCTCCGGTGAGGTGATAGCACATAGTACTACTTGGAGTAGAGCTTTGCCAAACCTCGAGATGTCCATCCGAATCTTAAGTATACTATGAACTACACTATCTAGGTACATAGGAAATATAAAATATACACACAAATTATTTAAAGTTTCAACAAATCCACATTAAAACACACAATGTGTAACACTTGATATTTTTGTTTAGCTAGTGTAACACGTGCTTCCAGACAGGTGAAGTAAAACATCCAAGTGATCTTTATAGACCGATTCTCACCCTCTGCAGTAAAATAAGGTGGGTTTGCGCATTTTTTTAAAATCTGGGACCGCTATGGTGCTTAATTACAGTACTAGCACAGTGAAACACATTTTATTTTCCCCCAATTTATTTGTGTCTATTATTTCATTTATGCTATTTTTACCATGATGTTTCTAGAACATATATTTTTTCTTTCATATATCTTTTGACTCTGTTCTCTAAAACTTTCTTTTTAACTAGATAAACTTAATGGACGCATGATTTAAAAATAAAATGTTTTTGACAGCAAAAACTTATCTTTAATTTGAATGTTTCTTTAATAACTAGTAAACAAATAATGAAAGCTACTTTATGACTTTTACTTTATCACCTTATAAGAAATTAAGCCTATTAATGTGTTTAACTCATTAGTATCTACTTAATCTTTAGAGGGGGCAGCAACAAAAACACTTTCAATATACCCTTGGGATTTAATCAAGGTGGAATCTTTACCTCATGGGTCAAAGTTTGCTGCACAAAATACATCAAACATGCAAGTAACAATAAATTACTGTATACTTTTTTTGTAGTTCCCGTGCATTTTCTTAAACGATTGATCATATAATCACAAGAATTTCTATGAGTGAGTGCGAAAGGAACCACCAATTTTGCCGGGAATGGTATTTTCCCATAATATTCATGGTTCTTTTACATGTCACAATCAATACGAGACTCACGGCTTCACTTTCCCTCCAAAGGAAGTTGTGCTAAGGGTTTCTAATGTTCAAGAAAGATCCATCGACTCGGACTGGGTTTGAACCCACAAACATTGGGACCTGAGGCGTTCGATTTACCCCAAGACCACAGAGGTCGACTTTTATGTATCCTTATTCAAACTTTCCATATAACTTTACAGTAAACAATTTATAGATGTGTAAGCTACATTTTCTAAGGCCTAAAAACTACATCGGTCTACTCTACCCATATCATAGGAAAAGTAGTCAATTAGAATAAAATTGACAAATTGTAAAGCTTACTTATGATCTTTATATGTTACATTTGAAAGAAGGTACAGGAAAGGTGGATACACACATATTAATGGGAATGAACACAATATGACTTTTACAGTGAAAAGAACACAGTTCACACTTTACATGGCTGTTTCTTTAAGAAAATCAATAATTACCACCTAATCCTTTGACCTAGGTTTCATTCTATCAGAGCTCAGGTGGGGAGTGTGAAATGCCCAACACAACTTCCTCAAAGAGGAAACCAAAAACACAAAAAGAAGAAAAATCAAAGTGGTAATGAATGATAAAGACACTTAGATAGGAACATGTAAAAGGAATGAATAACATAAAGGACAAAGGAAGTAAATATATAATATTCCAAATAATGATGTCAAAGACCAGTGAAGTGACCTAAGAATTAAAAAAATATATATTTAAATCAAAGTTGAACGGTAGTGGAATAACGAGGGGGAATGGTGGAGCGTTCTCCCACTTCTCCTGATGGACTAAACTTGCCCCTCTCTAGATTTATTTCAGATATTCACTAATATTAAACTGAAAAATAGTCTTGTATCAAATTCCAGCTAGCTTCTAGAGGTATTAAACTTTCAAAACTTTGGCAGGGAAATACTACTCTAAAACATAAAGGGCATTTATTAAAGATGGCGGGGTGGAGGAAAATACAGGCCAAGACCACTAGCTTTTAGAGACATCCAATTTGCTCAAAATTTCCAAATGAGAACCACTTCAAATGTTAGCTTCTTTACAAATCAATAATAATAATAATAATAATAATAATAATAAAAAATCAAGGCGAGAACTGTGTTCTGGAGGCACCTAATCATTGATGTTTCCAGGAGAAGAAAATTCCAAATAACTTCCAATAGCATCTAATTCTTTAAAAACATTTGTAGGGAGAAGATCCCGTAAAATATCTTTAGTGTATAATAGGAATTTAATTTTCCATAAGGTCATTCCCATTTAAAAAGAATATCAAAAGAAGGATCACTCCATATAGCTTCTAGAGAAATGGTGGGTAGCATATTTTTCAATGTGGGTGTGGAGAATTAGAAGTGAAATTTGCAACACCATGTAAAAGTTGAGAAATTAGGTTGCTCAATCAACATTTTAATCAAGTTTATTCAAGCTGTAGTGGGGGTCTTGTGCACTATTAAATAAACAATTAGTGTATTTGGGTCATTAATGAGTTTGAGAGAAAAGTATTGAACAGTGTGTGCACACACAGAAGGGATATCTTTTCATGGTCAACTAGTCAACTACAATGTCAATTACTTGTGAGCAAACATGTGTCTGAATAATGACTAAAATATATTTTTAATATAAAATTATTTCTTAAATAATTTTTATAACTTTCTGTTACTCCCAATATTTTGACTAATTTCCCAGTCCTCAGTAATACCATTTCTATTCATCCCTTAACTAGAATCAATCTGAAGAAAAGAGATGAAATGGAGTTGAGGGAAGTATTGGATGGCAGTATTTCATCGATAGCTAATTCAGAAAGATAATACTTCCCATAATATGTAGTAAATTACAAGTTACAACCAGAACATTCAGTCGGGAAAAAATTTATTTAACTGCGAGAGCTGGTAAACGCACATTCATCACACTTTTATGACCAATTCACCACTTGTGTTGATTGGCAAGAGGGTTGCCATATTGGTTCTAGAGAAATCTTCAAAGGTTTTGAGGACCACTTCAAATAGTATATTTAAAAAAATCAGAGAGCCACCCCAAATATCTTCAAGTAGTATCAAATTTTCAAACATATGCCCTGGAAGGGTATCAAGAACCATCTTTAGTGTTGGTGTCAAAGACCCTCAAAAATCTTTTTTATTTGATAACCTAATTTACCTAGACCAATAAGATTTCCTCGTCAATTAAAGTCTAGTAGAAAACAGCGAGGGAGGCTCCGCACTTTGTCCCTGGTACCAGGCAGAGTCGGTGCACACGTTATCTAATTGTCCAACTTTTACAGTTTGGTTTATTGGTGATGAGGGGTTGGGTTTCGAATCCCAATCAGGTGTAGTGAAGATAGTTCTTCCTAAATCATTTTCTAATCTTTCTTCTCACAAATAAAGGTACATTTCCTTTAAATTCTATCTTTCTCATTTCTGCCCGAGTTGTATAATTAATATACATATATATCATAACTCAACAAATACCAAGACACAATGAAAAAAAAATGAAAAACATATATTTGTGGTTTACATTTTGTTGTTGTGAACATGTAAAAGAGAATCCAAAAATTCCTGATATCACCCAATTTCCAGGTTGTTGGATACCATAGAGGGAGATGAAATAGTATCGCACAATGTATGTTTAAAAGGCATGGAGTGAGAATGACACATATTTTATAGCTTTAATAGGTCAAACCATAGTTACCATCCCCAATATCTTGATACAGTTTTGCGCAGCACCAACCACTTAGTGCCGTCCCCTTAAGAGAATTGCGGAGCAGGGTTGTGAGGTCTGCCTTCTATTCCAATATTTTTATGTCACTCACAGAAATGGCTCAAGTATCATAAGATATATTTTATTTAGCACCGCGTCATACTACCCGTTCAGGTTATATGCTTTTAAGTACTAATTACTCTAACGGATTAGGAATTGGGAAGGTTGAATTAGAGGAAGTGAACTCACATTTGTGTGGAGGGAGAGTGGAAAACTAAACACGACAAGCGCATTAGCCAACTACGCCACCGAGGCGGGTAAATAACATAAGAAAATACAAATAAAATTACTGCAATAAAACTCTCAAACACAAATTACTTAATGGAAAGCTTTTTGGCACTGTGAATACATTTGGCAATCCAAAACACAAATAATGGTTATAAAAAATAAAAAGAAGTGTAAGATTAAAATTATGTATTTACCATATATTATGATACTATAAGTTCTTACTTTGAAGCCATTTCTGATTTTGAATCACAGCCTTGCTGCAGAGTATCAGTATCATCATCATCATCTGTTTCCACCCCATGGCCAGGATCCTTCTGCCATTTCCCCTCCATTAGTTAGTATCAACAAGGCCTGAAAGTATTTTGTTTTTGCAATATGAGCTATAGCACAAGATAAAGCCTGTGCTATATAGGGACACTCGTCCTGTTAATTAAGTACATAAATAAATAAGTCTTATTTAATACAAATCCGGAAACTTAATAAAACCAGTAAAATTGCTTCTGTATGGATAAAAGATGATGTATAAAATGGGGTTTACAAAAAAAAAACTAGATTATGTAGTCAAATAAAACAACACAACTCTTGAAATAACATGTATTCTTGAATTATGCAACATTTTCCACTCTGAAGTTTTAAGTTTTATAGAATAATTGGTAACATATGTCTTGTCTCTTTAACATCTATGTGCTTAGTAGACATTTAAACACATACAAAACCTTGTGAGAAAAATATTACACAGCAAAAAGTACCAATGTAAGGATTGGGGGCTGTATACACTTTGTAATGAATAGTGAAATCAAATGCTAATCACAATCAATTTTCAACTACAAATACCGAGTCAGTTGTCTCACTTTTGAATTAATGTCACAAGAGCTGTGGTTGGAGGCCTTTCTGTTGCTTCCATAAAATAACAGATAATCAATCAATGAAAGTCAAATGTAAAGAAGGTTACATAAGAAGTCGTTTTGAGGTTAGAAAAGATACAGATAAATCTTCTTGTCTATTGGACACAGTAAACAGTTTGGTTCCTTAATATATATTGCACAAGATCTTCATAGCTATGCATACAGCTCACAATCTTGCACCAAATATAAACACAATGTTTGCAAAGAAACGGTCCAATGATAAAAAAAACTTGATTTAAGTGCAATGTCAACAAAATATACAAACAATTATTTTTATGCAATTTGGTCACATATAAAATAGAAACTAAGAGATAACATTTAATGTAAATATTAATGACAAATAATGTATATATCATGCAAGTGGTTCACAATGCTACTCAAGAACTTGAATTAAAATAAATACAAAAAAAAAAGTTTTTTAAATATATATTTTTGCAAAATAAAACTCTTTAACAATACAGTGAATGAGTTTTTGAATACACTACCAGAATTATAACACCAATAAAGTTACATCTCCACACAAATATAAATTTTAACAGCTACACACTCCAAACAATTTGGCAAATTTTCATAGATACTGAGTAATTATTGAGAAAGTGGGACTTGGCAGCTTATATTTAAAATATTGTTGCCAATAAATATGCTACATATAAACAAAATTCCAATGTTATTTCCATTTTTTCTTCTTTTTTTCCCCATTTAGCCAACTATTCAAAAGCTGGCAAGTAGTATGTTCCTGTATGGCTCTTTTCCTGTTAAAACTAATGAAAATAAATAAATAGCCCAGTGATTCAGCACATTAGTGACAAGTGCTGTAAAAATAAGAGCTAGGTGTCCCTTTTATTATACTTTACAACACGAATTTGCCCATTAAACATTTGTTTGGACAGTTTAAAATAACTTTTTATTTTTTCTTATAATTTGACCTTAGGTCAGAAACAACTCTAACTTTACATGTAAACTTTTATCATGTAGAAGACAAAGAACACAAGTATAATTTTAAAATGGGTAAAAAGTCACTGGAAAAAATTATCCTACAAGATAACTAAATGCAGTCAGAATAATTTTGTAGCTGGTACTAAATGGGGGAATAAGTTTTAATTACAGAGTTATCTAAATTGATGTGTTTGTGCCCTGCATTTAATGAGGATCTTAACTGGAAAAATTAAAATATTTCAACTTAATATCATAAGAATATAATTCAAATAATGTAGAAGGCTATTGTTTAAATCATTAAAACATTTAATTATATTTATTATAAGGCGCCATACAGTAGCATGCTAAAAAAAAATCTTTTTAGAGTATAATATGTCGATTCTATCATGATGCATCAGTCATACTTATTTTTCTTTTCTGAAAATTATGGGTTAAAATTTTATTTTCTTACGAGAGTTTTTTTCAAGAGCAATAGGGAGGATTTTCATTCATCTAAATACTTGCAAAAACATTGTAAATTATGTAATTATGTTCAGAGAAAAATAACTTAAAATGTACCACTTTCATTCCATATTGTTTTGCACCAGCATATTGTTCCAAATTTTTAAAAAAACTATAAAGGGGAGAACACATGAATAAGTACACCTGTTATTTCTAAGACAAAGCATACTTTGATTTGTACTTTATCAGTACCTGAATGACACAATATATTATAAAAATATGTTGTGTTTTCAATATTAGTTTTCTAGGCTATCATTAAAACCTTATTCATATAAAAATATGAATCGTAAACGTGATTTATGAAATATAATTTTAAAATAATTAATGCACACCACCCCAAGTTTCAAACAGTGTGTTATTTCTTGCCCTTCTTCTTAGTCTGCTTGGGGGCTGGCGCTGGGGCGACTTCTTTTCTAACTCTCAGAGATCTTTTACCATCCAGGGCTTGTGCTCTCAAATCATCTTCCATGGCTGCATTCACCGTTTTGGTGATGATCTTTTTCAATTTCTGTGACTCGTCATGTTTCTGTTTCTTTGGAGAGATGGGACGATCTACAAACATAATAAACAATGAATACTTAAGAAGCAGATATTATTGGGTTAATACATTTTTTTAAGTTTTATGCATGAAATAAAATGCGTCAAGCATAATTAAAGCAGTAAATGCTAAAGCTTGCCGAAAAACATGCCATGTGAATCAAAATATGAAAGTGAGTGTAAATAAGGGTTAGCGCTGTATAGATTTTTAAATTCCTAGACCTTTCCAACCCCCCAAAAAGTGCATTTTCCCATTAGTTATTGCAAATACTTCTCCACCTTTTTCAACCCTGTATTATGAGAAAAATAAATGTTACAAGATAAGAATTGGCAATTAAAAGGTTTCTATCCCTTTTTGAGAAACAGAAAATTAGACTAAGTTCATCGAACAATCCATGTCAAAATTTACAAATTTAAAGGAGATTGGATTAGATGGAGGTTTCTCAGAATAGGAGTGAATGTGAGTTAAGTCCTGGCGGCCATGAGCTTTTGTGTTCCTTATGGCCATAGTTAATTATGTCATAGTTCTTGAAAATCCATAATGTACCCTCCATTTACCCTGTAAGGTAATAATCTCACCTTACTTGTTTCCACTATGGTGTAGCTTATAAGATAGGGCTGGGCATAATGTTAATAGAGGTACACTATAAAAGATGAAATTTTCTCAAATTGTGTAGGGTCTCTCTCTCAAACACACTTATATTTTTTAGCGAGTTGTTATTTCAGGAGTCAAACAAAATAGTGAGTGAAACTGTTTTCCGTCTTGTGTTTAGATATAGAGCATTTTTGCTGATAGCGTAAATATTTTTTAAGATGGTATGACGTGTTGGTGTCTTTGCCAGGTTTATGGGCTCTTCCAATATAGGGGAGCATTCAAATTGAGCCCTAATTATGTATATGTATTCCAATCTTGAACAATAGTTTTATGACATAAAATATGATTTTAGTTCAAATATATCCCGAAAAAAATAATTATGTAATACAAAATTTAACAATCAATTAACTTAGTGCAAGTATGTCATATATATGTACACATATTTATTTAATTTAAAAAAATTTAAGTGAGTTATTTAATGTCCACTTTCTGAACCGAATGATTATATCAGGACAAGAGAATTTATATGAGCAAGAGCAAAAGGGACTACCAATGTTGAGAGGAAGGGTATATTCCCATACCGCCCTGGGTTCTTTTACGTGCCACAATCAAAATGGGATTTACGTCTTTACTTCCCCTTTGAAAGACGTTTGCTATGTGTTTTTACCACTCAAGAAAAATCCGCTGAATTTGGCTGGATTTAAACCCATTAACATCACGTCCTAAGGCAAGCATTTTACCTCAAGACAACTGAGGTCAACTAGATATTTATTTAGCACCGCTGGGTTATAGGCTTATCCCCTAATTACGCTAATGGTTTTAGAGATTAGGAAGGTTACATTTAGAGTAAGTGTATCCACATTTGTAGCGGGAGAGTGGAAAACAATTTTGAAAAAACCACCCTCAGTACACAGAGCTGAGGATCGAACCTCGACTGCCTTGCCATCGGCAGTCTAGTCTACTGTGAGTTAGAACTATATTGACTGTGATTATATAATAATAGGACAGAAAGTTCTTGAACATTTCACATACAAAGTATTAATGCCTTTCTTAAATAATGTTTATCATTCGTCAGGAACTAACTTATTGGAAATTCTTCCATGATTATTATGAAGATTTGAAACACCATTCCCTCAATTCTCTTGACAATCTTAAAGTTGAATATATTCAATTAAATCACAACTAGGCTTGCTTTACCCAAAGAGACAAGCAAAGTTGGTGTTGAGAAATCAGTCATGTAAGCAAGTTAATGCAAATTTAGCAGTACAGGGTAGTCTTGACTATGGATTTACTGTACCATCTACCAGTACTACACCTTTAACTGTCAGTCACAGAACTTTACGTTCTAAGGCCACATCAATTCATCGGCCTAAAAATAAATAATGTTAATAAACGTAAACAGGATTTAGCCAAGTTTGATAAATTAGCTGCTTCATGATCCACAAGTTCACTGCTACGACGAGTATTTAAGATGATATTACATTATACACATCAAAAGTTAAGTCCTTAATGAAAATCGCAAGTGTGCTTGATAGTAGAGAAAAGGAATGTCTATACAAGCTATTTTAAAACAAGAAAGCTAAGAAAGTGGAGATATCCTTCACAAATTAAAAAGCTGGGGTGGACCTTTTAAAACTTTTAAAGGATATTGGCGATAAGTAACATCTGAAACTTAAAGTTGCTTCCGGAAGCACACTTTTCCAAGGGATGTTTATGTTAGGCTTAGTCTATATTGACTATAGGGTGAATTGAATGTAGAGAGGAGTCCAAGGTTAATTTGACAATAGTATTAACCATGAGAGATCTTAGAATGAGTGTGTGGACAAATGTGAAAATAGCAGATGTCAAATAGAGCATTTAGAAAAAGTTGTTCCAGAACAGTTCTTACCATGCAATATTATTGGGTCATGGGAGTTTGGCAGATACACACATCTTTTAGGCCTATTCTAGAAAACTGCCATATCATTAATAGTGTGTGTGTGTGTGTGTGAAGAGTCATTAAAACCAAAACAAGTCATGTTACTATAGAAAAGAATAGCTATGAGGCCAAATATATGATAAAAACCTTTTAAAATATGCCTTGTCAAATTATTGCACATAGGTTTGGTTTATGCTTAATTTGAGCAATTCCGTATAATGGTAAACCCCCAAAATATAGACAAAGATACCACAATCATCACCCTATCTTAAAAAATACCTTTATCAGCAAAAATGCTAAGTCTTTAATGCAACATGGAAAAGACAGTTTCGCTTATTATTTTGACCGGTGTCTCCTGAAATTTCCAACCAATTAAAAAAACTTTTATATGACTCAACCTTGTTCTAGGAAGCACAAAGCTTTTAACTAAATGAATAGATTTCAAAAGG